>QJOA01000203.1:0-90016 GCA_004155915.1 Monosporascus sp. CRB-9-2 | reverse complement strand
GCTTAAACCTTTTTCCGATTAAAAGATTTTTTAAAACGAAAAAATCTTTAACGAAAAAGAATAAAAATACGAAGTATCTTTAATAAAAAACGCTTTATTATTTTAATAACCGTTAAAAACCCTTATTTAAAGATAATAATTCGAAGCTGACCTAAATAAGCTTTATACGTTATTAGATATTAATATAAGTAATGTTAAACGTAACGTTAAAGCGCAGAAAAAAAATATTAATAGGTCGAAAATAATGTTAAAAAGTTAAAGCTTTAAAGTAAGAAATATAACGATACGATAAAGTAAATAAATAATATAATATTACAGTTATTAAATACGTTTTAATTTAAAACGTAAAGCTTTAAAAGTTCGCGTAATATAAATATATAACCGAAAGCGTCGTAAAGCGTTCCGCCTAAAGTTAAGGCGAATAGCTTTAAAAAAGTACTTATCGTATTAAAAAACGGTATAAAAAATTAACCTTTTTAAAAAAACGAAACGAAGTTTAGGAAATAATGTATTAAAAAACTCGACTTTACGAAAAAAAAAATTTAAGTTACCGTTTAAAGGAAAAAAAGTAACGCACGGAAACCTTAATGATTTAAATGATTTCTTATTTTTATCCTTTTTTTCAGATTCTTTTAAAAGTTTTTTGAAAAAAAAAGAAAAATTATTATAATTTTTTTCAGCAACTCATCTAGTTCCAGTAATTCGGATAACTTTAACGAGTTAAGTATCCGTTTAAAAGAACGGAATTTTTTTTTAAAAAGTTTAATAACGATTCGAAATTTCGTTAAAACCGTTTTAACTTTTTCTTAAAAAAATACTTATTAAGTTAAGTTAATTAAAAACTTTAAAATAACGCCTTTAATTTTATTTTTAAAGAAATTAATTATAAGGACGGTATAAAGCTAAAGCAAATTAATTAATTACGTTTAACGAAAGTTATTACTAAAATTTATAAAAAGATATTTTTTTAATTAATTATAAGAATTAAAAAAGAAATAAAAATATTAAAAACTTTACGGAAAACTTATATAATAATAGATAAAGCTCGGTAAAGGTCTTTTTAAAAGAAATTTTAAAAAATTATATATAATAAAAAAAGGTTTATATAATTTATTATTAAAATTTAAAAGCTTTTTCGAAAAGTAAAGGGCTATAATATAAAGTTTAAAACCGAAAAACATGTTACGAAATATTTTATTATTATAAAGAACCGCGTTAAGAATTAATATAAAACGATATAATTAATATTACGGCAAACGGATTACTTTTTCCAGTAACTGATCGACGATATTAATAGCGAATTTTATAACCGTACTAATAAACAAAAAATAACGAACGGTTTTATAATATATAAAAAGGTAAGAGAAATGATAATTCCTGAAATAATAAGCTTATATGAAATAAAAACGGAAAGTTACTTTGCTTTAATTATGGCAAGTAGGGATACTTAACGAAAAATTGCCTTAAGCTATAAAAGAAGAAAAACGATAAAAGGAAAAAAAAGAATCGAGGCCAGGGTTAAAGGAACAATAATAACTAAAGCAACAGTTCTTGCAACACCCGCGGCGATATTTGCGGCGGTGGACCGGGTAAAAAGCAATTTATTCCTAAAAGCTTAGAAAACTTATACCGTTCCAGTAAAGGAATATTTAGCGTTTATATTAATAAACAACAATTTTAGGACCTTATGTAATGGTATAATAAGACGCTTTAGGAGGTTGACAGGCCGGAAGCAACTGCTATAAAAGACGACAGGCTTGAAGCCATAATAACTAACTGCCTTAAAGCTTTAATGGTCGAGAGACCTGAAGCGACCGTTGTAGACAACTTTGGCAAGGCGCTTTAAAAGGTAGCTACAGCGGCTAAATACTCTAAGGCTATAACGATTAAAAGCTTTAAAGCAGTTATTATAAGTAGTACCATGCTGTTATATATTTATTTATCTATAAAAAATAATAAAAATAAGCTACTTTGGAACTTAAATATAAACGTTAACATTACAAACAATATTAAAAACTTCGAAAAAAATTCGGTTCTAAATATTAAAAATAAAGAAATTTATATTATAACAAATAAAAAACTTTATATCGCTATTACTGGTAGGATGATAAGGTAGTTTTTAAAAAGGCCCGTAAAACAAATAACGAAATTATAATAAAATATATACTATATATTAACGACTTTTTTTAAAGATATTTTTTAAAAAAAATATATTATAAAAAGAAAGATTATTTAAATAAAAACACCTTAATAAACCTTAACGGGTTCCAATTAACAATAATTAACGTACCTCGAAAAGGCTTTTTTTTATGACTTTATAAAAAGCTAGAATTTATTACTAAAGCCCCGGAATCGACGAACGATAAAAATTATTAATAAAAATACGTACTAGGGAAAATATTTAATAAGAACGACGGTAACCTAAAAAAGATACTTATTAACGCTTTTAAAAATAAAAAAGTTCGCATAATGGACAAAAAAAAACATTTTTCTTTAATACCGTTATTTTTACCATCCCAATATAAAACAATTAATTTAAACTATTAAAAGATTTACGGAAATAAACCTAAACCTTAACAAAATAGAAACGTTGCCCTATATAACGTATAACGAAAAAAAGATACGGAAAATCCTATTTATAAATCTTTAACGATAAAAATAATACGTAAAAATTCTTTTTAATAAAATATAAGCTTAATTAAAGCCGTTAATATTAAAAATAATTATTATTTTAGTTTTATTACAAATATTTTATCGCGTTATAAAAAATATTATTTATTTAAAATCAAAAACGAAATATATCAAAACTTATACGCTTATATTATACAAATAACCACACATTTAAAAACAACTCTTTTTAACGTAAAAGGTCGAAATAAAAAAGTAAAAACTTTATATTTAAATAATAATAAAAAGTTCGGTATATCGATTATCGAAAAATTATACGCAATTAAAGGTATTAAACTAATAATTTCTAATTCTTACAACTAATACCAGAACGGAATTATAAAAAAAGGTATCCAATTTTTACAAAACGAAATTCATACAATTTTAACCTAAATAAAAATCCGGATATATTTTTAAAATTTAATAATAAAAGCTATAACGTATATAATTAATAAAATTAAATAATTTATAGTAAAAGTATAATACTAATTAAGTACTTTAAAAATGTATTTAAACTTAATAAATTATATAAACTTAATAATAATTACTTCTAAATTTTCAGCAGCAGGTATATAATCCTAATTAATCAAAATTATAAAACTAAATCAAAAAAGTTAACAATTTATAAAATAAAATGCATATTATTAAATTATCAAAAAACGTATAATTACAAATTATAGCTTTTAAAGGACGGTAAATTATTTAAAATATTATATATTATAATTTATAAAAAGTTAAAAAAGTTAAAAAGACCTTTTAACCTTAAAAATATTATTTAATCGTTCCTATAACTCGTATAAAAAAGTTTAATATATTATTAAAGGCAAAAAGGTATCGAAATAAAAAATAAAAACGATAACGTCGTTTCGAAAAATGATACGAACTAAAAAAACTAGGCAAATTAAGCGTAAAAGAAAAACGCTCGAAAACGATAATCTCTAAATTATATATCTTAAAGGCCTTAAACGAAACCCTTATATTAATACGTAAATTAAAATTAACTTTAACTTAAAAAGACGAAAAAAACGATAAAAATTTATATACCTCCTAGTTTATCTCAAACGTTAACGATAATAACTTTTTTAAAAGCTATAGAAACGCCGATCAAACTATTCGGAACATTTATAAATATTAATAAATAGCTAATATATTAAAGGATAAATACGATAACATTTTTAAGTTTAAAAATTCGGAAAATATTAACCTAAATAAATTATTTATTACTTATAGATTATTTATAACAACGAACGACGGCCCGTTTTTAAAGGAAATTATAAAAGGCTTAAAACGAAAAATATAATTTAAAACAATTTTTACGAAAATTTAAAAAAAACTTTTTACGTAAAACCTTTAAGTTTACGCCTTTTAACGAAAAAGCATATAAACACTTTATTAATGCTAAATTAATATTAAATATATATATATATATTTATAAGAAAGCTAAATAAGTATAAGATACTTATTTATGCAAAAGGATTTATCCAGCGAAAAGAAATTAATTATAATAAAACCGTAACGAATATAGCAAAAATTATATATTAAAGAATTTTAATAGCGTTAGCTACCTATTTAGGCTGGTATATATTTCAGATCGACTTTATCGTTACGTGCCTAAATAATAAGCTAAAAAAAGATATTTATATAAAACAAATTTTTATATTAAAAAATATTTCGATACGTACCTAAAAAATAAAAAAACGTACCGTTTTTTTTCTAAAAAGGTTACTAAATTAATAAACTTCTTATACGGTCTAAAATAGGCCGAAGTTGCTTGGTAAAAAAGAAAAATTAAAACATATTTACGGAATTAAAATTTTATTTACTAATTTCGGATAATGCAATTTAGTATAATCCCTAAACTAAATATATTATCGCTTTATATATTAATAACTTCCTACTTTTCGCAGCTAATAAATAATAATTTAAAAACGTTACCAAAAGGATTATTAAAAACGTTTTTATTAAAAACTTAAAAAATGTAAATTAATATTTAAATTTATAAATTATCCGTTTCTTATCAATTAACGACGTTAAGCTAAATTAATAACAATATATTAAAAAGTTATTAAAATTAATTAAGCTAAACGAAATATAAAAAAAGCTTATATTATTCGTTAAGATTATTTAAAGTATGTTATTAAATACGAAAATAAAATTATAAAACATATATTCGAATACGTAAACTTAATAAAAAGATTTAAGTTTTTAAATTATATTAATAAATTAAATATAACCTTTACAACTTTATTTTAAGCTAGGTTTATAGGTACCTTATTACCTAAATACCAAAAATATATTAAAGAATTATTACGTTATTTAAATAATACAATAAACCTATTTTTTCGGTACAAAAAATTAAAACGAAATTACCTATATTAAAAATATAACAATTTAAAGTTATTCGAAACAATAAATATGAGCGTTACGAATAAACAAAGATTAATAAGATTTATTACAAAATACTTTTTTTCTTTTAATTAAAACGGCCCTATTTTAAATTTAAAGTTATAAAACATTATTATGAAATATACTATAAAAGCAAAATATATAAGTGTAAAATAATTACAATAAAAGTAATAAAAATTAAAAACTTTTTAATAAAACTAAGGCTTATATTTAAAGACTTTATTCATATTTTAAAAAATAATACAGAAATATTTAAATAAATAAAGAAAATATAGATATTACGAAAATAACGTTATATTAAAGTTAAATATTATTACGTACGACAGGAAATCTAAGCAAAAAATATTAACTTTTAATACGTAAAAAACAAAAATAACCTTGTTAACGGGCTTACAAAATTATTTAATAGAACGGACTTTAAACGGTTCGTACGGGACTTGGAACTGAAACAAATATTTAAAAAGTCGAAAAATACTGGAAAATAATATATAAAAATTAAAGTTTTATCCGTATATGGATTAATTATTTTTAAATTTAATTTTGAACTTTTCGAACTTTTTAGCTGTAATTACCTAACGCAAAAGGGCGTATCGGCAATTAATACTTTCAGGTGCTACCGGCTGGTAGGCTTTGTTTAGGCTAGGCAGCAGAATGCTGCCTGAAACAGCCTTTGTCTACTAATAATCCTTTGTTACCTAATTGTATATGTAAAAGCGATTACTTACGGATTAGATTTGTTCTTTTCTAGAACTTAGAGAACTAATACAGAGCAATTACGCTAGATTCCTACATTCGATCACTGTGACTGCTGACACTTATAGAAATAATGTTAGCGTAACTGAAAAAAATAAAAATAGATTTTAAAAGTCCGAAATTTAAATTTTAAAACGCTATAAATTAAGTTACGAACAATAATTTACCTATCTATCTCGAATTATAAAAACCGTTTAAAATTTTGATAAAAGTTAACGTAAAAAAAAGCTACGTAAAAAATAACATTAATTAAAGTTAGAAATTAAAGTAGTAATTTATTATTTTATTTAATTAACGTTTATATAATTATATGTTTTATTATTTTTAATTGTTAGAATATGTGTAGTGGCTAAAGGAATTGCTAAAGAGAGGAAGAGGAAGGGGGTTACTAGAGCAACGGTGAAGTGAGCGCGTCAGCCCCACCTATTTATATCTAAGTAGCTAGACCTTCGCTTTCCTACATCTTTCCAACACATAGGAACGAAGAAGCAATCAGCAGCAGAAACAACTAAGACCGTTTTTTTACATTAATTAAAAAATTATTTTTATATTTAAAAATTTAAATTTATTATTTAATTTGCTATATTTTAGTATTGTTAAGATATGTCAGATATAGAGGACATCAGTTGTGTTGTATTGCTTTACTTGTTGCAGGTGCTCTTAGAACGCGCACCGCACTTTAATGTAGTCTAGTCACGTGATGTACATGGTTACATCAGAGGAAGCCTTTCTGTATATGGGGTGCTAGCGTACCCTTTGCTAGCTGATATACCCCCTTAACGCCTTAATGCAGTCACGGCATTAATTATTATATTTTATTACTTCTTAAAGCCGTAATTATTTATTTTACCTTTCTTTCGGCGATTAAATCCTTTTAATTAGTCAATTTTTTCTTTAAAATCACTTTTAAGTTATTCCTTTACCGATTAAGAATTTCCGTAATATTTATTAACCTTAACTACTTTTTAAAACGTTTGAAAAATTTACGTAATAAAATTTTATTAATTTATTAACCAATATATTATGCGTAGGCGTATAATTTATCCTAATTATATTCTTTTATGCAGCTTTTTAAAATTAATAATTATATATATTTACGTATCGTAATTCTGTTTATAAAAAGGTAGCGTTAACATTAATAAGCTGTATAGTTTATTAATTATCGTATTACATATTTAAAGGTTTTACATTTAGGCCGACTTTTAATTTTTTGATTAATTAAAAACTAAATAAGATTTTTTTTATAACCTACGTAAAGGATAATAACTCTATTTCGGTTATAAAAATAGTTATTATATTTTACTTATTCGCCTATTATCTTATTACTTTTTTAAATAACTTTATAACATAAACTTAAAACCTTTTTCGATCGATCGTATTATCCGTAAAAAAAACGTCGCTTTAAATATTTAACGAATCCTTATCTTTAAACTATAACATTAACGTTTTGTAACCTATTAAATATAAAATAATTCGATTAATAACTTTATAATATACGTTATTAAAATTTAGGTTAAATCGGACAAATCGGAATACCGTAAAGGTTATATCAAATTACGTATTAACTATTACGTATAAAATAAACCCGATTTTTTTGATATTTATTAACGGAACCTAAATAAGTTAAATTAAGATTCGGCAATAATTTAACGTTTATTATTAACGTATCTAAAAAATTATTTAAACTTTTTTTAAGGAATAAATTAACTAATTTGTTTATAAAGTCGGATTAAAATAACCAGATTTTTTTTCAATTTTATTTTTAATTATTTTAATATCAAAAAACTATTATAAATCCTTACCCCTTATAAAGGTATACCGTTTTCGTATTTATTAAATTAACTAATCGATAAACTTTTAATCCTTTTTATAATAAGCCGTAACAATATCCTTTATAAAAAAAATTCCCTTTTAACGAATAAAATAATAAAGTTCGTAAAAAACGGAATTAAACCTTAATTTTTTAAATATTCTAATAAAGTCCCTTTACTATAATAAAAGTAACTTTTTTAATTTATATAATACCTTTTTAATTAAAAAAATTTTGCCACGTTATACGTATTTTAAAGGCATCTTTATAAATACTTAATAAAATAAAGTCGCGTTAACGAAAACGTTTATTACATTATATTACTTAAATTTTAAATCGAACTTAGCCGTAATAACGATTAAGGTTTAAAACGACCTTTTAACCAGAATAAATACGTATTTTTGCCATAAACGTTTTTAAACTATTAATCGTTCCGTACGATAAAATACGCCTTATATTTTTATAACTAGCTATATTTATCAAACTTATAAATATATACTTATATATACTTTAAAACTTATTTTCTTTTAACAAAAAACTAATTAACCGTTTCTTAAAACTAAATTTTTTTATAACTTTATAAGTAAACTTTTTCGGCTTTACGAAATAACTTCTTTAACGGATATATACTTAATTTTTTATAACCTTATAGCGGTGGTGGCAAGTTACGCCTATATACCCGGCCTTACGACCTAAAAATTTTATTATATTTTTTCGTATCGAAGTTTTTCCGATTAAAATAACGCGTATTTTAGGTAATTATTTTGTTTAAATTTCCGCAGCTTACCGCCCGGTTATTAAATAAATTTATAAAATAAATTAATAGTTCAGTATTAAACGCGGCTTTTTAAACTTTATAATCGTTTTTAATAACATTTTTATAATACGAAATATACGGAAAACTTACGTTTTTAACCCGTAAAATACCTTTATTTTTTACCGTTATTTTAAGTTAAATAATATAATAAAAGCCTAAAGTTACTTTTTTAATTTTTGTCGGCTTAATAATTATAATAATTATTAATATAAACGTTAATAAAAATAACGGTCGTATAAAAATAATTAATTTTATATAAATAAACATATTTTTTATTAACTTGTACGTTTTTATAAACGTTTATATTATTTTAGAATTTTTTATTTATTTAACCAAACGCTAAATTATTTCGCTTAAAATTTCTTTTTTAAATATATATATTTAAATAGTCATAAACTTAATTAAGTAATTTCATCTATTAAAATAACGTACATAATTCGTTTTTCGTAACGTAAAAAAAAAAATCGTTTTTTAATTTTATAATATTATTTAAAAAATTAGCTTTTTCGTTAAATTATACGTCCCAAATAATAATAACTTTACTAATTAACGGGTTCCAGATTTCGTAAATATTCCTAAATCGGTAATCGATAAAAAAATTAATTTACGTTTTAAAAATTAATTTTTATAAATTTATTTTATAACGCTAATTATTATTATACAAATTATATAGCAGTATATTTATAAATAAACTTATTAAAATTTCCGATTAAATATTATAACGTCGTTTGTATACGTTAAATAAATATAATAAATTTTATATAAGTTTTACTAAAAAAAAAATTTTAAAAATACGGTTATATAAATATATTATTACTTTAAAAATATATACGATTAAAAATAAAAATAATTTAACGCTATTTTATATTATAATTAATATATTTTACTTTTAATTTTTAAAATAAATATCCTAAATAAAGCCTAAATACCTATTAGTTATAAACATAACGTATTTATATCCTTTAAAATCTTTTTCAAAATTTATAAAATCGATGGCAATTTGCTATCATAATCGGAACGCTCTCTTCCTCGGCTTTTAGCGTATTTACCTTTTAATTTTTACTTTATTACATACTTAATATTTAACCGTTATAAAACCCTTTAAACGGACTCTCTTTATATAAAATTATAATTAAACGATTATTTCGAGTCTTAAATATTTTAATTTTAAGTACCATATTATACTATTACCAATTCGTAATAACCTCGTTATATATAAATTAACGGTTTATTTATGAATAACTAAAATTATATAAAATATTATTACGTTAATATGCTTAATAATAAACTAATTAAATTTATTTATCAATATAACAATTATATAATTAAACTTATTTCGAATAAAATTATTATTTCTTTAATTATCCTATTGATATTTTTTTTTCTAAATTTACCGGAAAAATACCAAATTATATACGAAATCCTCGTAATAAACCACATTATATAAACGTAATACTTTCAGGCCCGTAAAGCTTTAAAGCAATATATCTACTTTTCCGTATCCTTTAATCGAAACGAAACTTTTCTTTACGTACATTCCGTTACCCTAAATCATTATTTTATAATTCAAAAACTTATTAATTAGGTTAAAAATATTTATCATAAACCTTAAATTCAAAATAATTAAATTTTTTAAAAAATAAAACATAACGTTTATCGTATTATATTAATTAAAAATTAAAAAATATATTAAAACTTATTTTACTTTCTTTAAAAATTAATTTAGTTTTTAAATAATTAACTTATTTATAATTTTTAACAAACGGTTAATTTTTTCTTTCAAAAATTAATCGGTAACGATACGTTTTTAAATTAATATTATTATCGCTTAATTAAAACGGAAATCCTTTAAAACCTTTTTAAAAATTATATAAAAATATTAAAATAATTTATAATAAATATTTAAACAAATTTTATAATATATACCCTCTATATTCAACTTTTAACGTTTTCGTTTATTATTATCTTAACTTACTCGGAAACCTTTATAACTATTTCGTTTTAACCTTTTCTTAAAAAATTTACTTTGCAGTTAATTATTAATATTCTTATTAACATCCTTAATCTTTTCCTAATTAAAATCGTTTTAATTCGAAAGGTTTACAAAAACTTTTTAAAAAATTAAAAACGTTACCTTAATATTTTTCGTTAATTATTATAAATTTATTATATTTTAATAATCTAAAAAATTAACCCCGACCTTTAAATAATTAATCGTTCCGTTTTTAATTTCGTCATTTTTTAAAAGCAAATATAAATTCGATTAATTAAATAAAATCGGTATTACTGCTATATATAACTATTTTATCTAAATTTTTAACATAATCGTTTCGGAAATTTTATAACGTTAACCTTAAACTATAATTTCCTATTACTTCGCTATCTATTTATCAAACTTTTTCGCAATTTTCGGGATTTATTTTAATCGTTTCTCGTATTCACGTTTAATATTTATCAATAATTAATTATTATAAACCTTTCCAACTTATTATAATTTAACGTATTACCTTTTAAAATCGTTTTTTAATTTTAAATAAATTTATTTAATTAATAAAAAAACGCTATCTAAACCTAATATTATAAATTTATTACAATTTTTTCGGAAAATCGTATATTCTTAATTATAATAAAAAAAAGTTATAAATTTTTAATTATAAACTTATTTACCTTTAATCGTTATTTCGAAAATATTTATTAAATAACCCGTTCGATTAACTTTTTCGACTTAAATAATTTTTTCGAAAAATAAATTAATTACTTATATCAATTAACAAAATCGTTTTTTTAAATAAAAAGATATATCGGGCGGCGTAAGTTTAACAGGCCATAAAAGATTTTAATTAAAATCGATATAATCCTATAAATTATATCCCTTAATTCTGGCCTTAAATTCGTTTTTAAATTTATTCCAATCTTAAAAATCATTATAAATAATTACGGACGTTATCAGTACGGTCGGCATTATAGCTATTAAAGTATATAAACAATTACTACTAATATACAACCTATATCGTCTTAGCAACAGTTAATTAATGAATAATAACTCGAATTAAACGAATAAAACTCTTAATTGTCAGATATAAAGAATATCAGTTATATTATATTGCTTTACTTATTACAGATGCTCTTAGAGCGCGCACCGCACTTTAATATAGTCTAGTCACGTGATGTACATGGTCCGATCAGAGAGAGCCTTTCTGTATATGGGTGCTAGCGCACCCCCTGCTAGCTGACAGGATATGGTAATGGCTAAAGAATTGTTAGTAGAAGAGGTCACTAAAGCAACGATAGGGTGAGCGCATCAGCTCCACTATTTATATTTAAGTTACCTTAACTAGCTTAGACCTCGCTGGATAGTTTATCAAAGAACCGTTTTTTAGCGTTGAAAATTAACCAATTAACTTCCATATCCTCGTAACTAGCCAGCAAGGCCTAAGTATTAATTTCAAAAAATGGGTCTCATTTTCGACGTCGCTATTAAAATTATTAACTTTTTTCTATATTTTTTAAAAAATTTTAAATTTTAAATAAAAAGCAATTATTACGTAACTAATTAAATCCGATAAGTATGTAACTTTATTTATATAATAAATAAAAGCTAATATATATATATATATATATTTTAATTTGTTTTAACGGCAATTATAACCAATATAACTAATTTTAAGTTTAGAAAATAAACGACTACAACGCCTTTATAGCTGCGATAACACAACTATCGGTCGCGTTATTATGCATCGAGCTTCCCTAATATATTTTATATAAAAAAAGTCCGTATATTAAGTTTTTCGGTCGTACGGGTTATAATTATTACGTTGTAGCCATAAAAAGATTAAGGTTAATTAGGTTTAAAACGCTCTTTTAACTATAATAACGTAACTATTATATATAATATTTTGTTATGAACTTTTTAATAATAATTCAATATAAGTTTTTTTCATTTAATTATTTTTTTAACCGTACGGATTATAATTATTACGTCGTAACTAAAAAGGCGTTCCGGACGAAAATTTTATTAATAATAAAATTTTGGCTTATTTTATTTAATATCTTTATTAAACCAACCTCGATCGGAACGTTATATTTATATTTAAAAAGTCTTTTTAAAGCTTTATATAATAAAACTTTTTTATTTTATTAAATATTTTTATCGTTATTATATTTGCAAGTTTTTAAGATAAATTTTCGAAAATTTGTGTAAAAATTCCGATATAGCGTCCAATATTTTGCACCGTGCCATCAGGCCCGATTTTTGAAGTTTGAGTATTTTTGTAGGTCATTTTCCAATTGGGTTAGCGTGCTACCTGGAGCTACGTAGCTGCGCCGTAAGCGCAGCTAACCTCAAAAAAAAAGGGCCTGATTTTAGTAAAGCAATATCTAAGCAGCTAAACCTTCGCTCTCCCACATCTTTTCTATATATAAGAACATATAGAGAACCAAGGAGATCAATCAAGTCAACGACAGTACTCCGAATTGCTACCCGTTTCTTTACAAGTATTTTATTTTATTTTTAATTTTCTTTTTACATTTTATATAACGTCTTACACCATTTTACCGGATGCACCATCTTATCGGATAACTTTTAAAAATTTTTTTTACCTAACGTTAATTATTTATTTTTTAATATTAATAATATAAAACGGCTTACAGAAAACGTACGAATAAATTTAGTTATTTAAATTCAAAAACGAAACTTAAAACTTAATTATATAATATTTAATTTTATATATAAAGTATTTTAATTTACTTTAAATAAATAATATTGCGGCAAGCTTTTTTAAGTTGCTATTATTTTGAATTTGTAAAAGTTAAAACGGATCGAAAAAAAATCGATTATTAATCAAATTTTTAATTTAAATATATAAATACTTCCTGTCCGGCTTTAATATATTAAAAATATAATTAATATATTATTAACTTAACGCGTTATAAATTATGTTAAAATTAATTAAGCATCGAAATTTATTAAACAGTAAAAAATTTTTAAATACGTTTAAATTAAAAAATCGATTATTAACGGGTTTTATCCGAAAATCCAGAAGTATTTCGTAAGTAATTCGAGTTTATTTGAGTTATAATCCCAAAATACGATATCGTAAAAAAGGATATTTATAATTTTAACGAAATTAAATTTTGAATAAGGTTTTTTATAATAACGAATATAGTAATTATTAATGTCGAAAAACGTAGAAAATTTAAATAAACGTAATAAAAAAAAATGAGTTATGATTATTTAAGTTATTAATTTCTAAGGTTAAGTTATGCCGTTATTTATTATAATAATAATAAAAATTACTTTAAGTTTTAATATTATAATAATTTATTATTAGCAGCCGATTAAAAGATTATATTAAATAATAATAATTAAAAAATAAATAATTTAATATTTTAATAAATATATTCGGCCGCGTACGAAATGTTTAAAATACTTTTTCATTTTCGACAGTTATGAAAGTTATTATTTGATAAAATTCGAAAAATAATACGTTAATAATAATATTATTACGTTTTATATATTTACGTATTTCTCGTACCGGTTTTAATTTTTTAACGTATTTTATTCTTTTGTTTTAAAATGCGTTTATTTACGATATATTAAAATTTTAGCATAACGTTATTATATTTATATTATTAACGAAAAATTTTTTGTCGGCTTTTATAATACGTTTTAAGTTATTATAATATTTGATAATATTAAATCTAGATTCGTAAAAGTTGGTTTTGTTTTATTAGATTTTAATACCGTTTTTTTCGAATTAAAGATTTTTTTAATTATATTTATACTAACCGTCTTCCAGTTAATTTTCGCCGGTTTCATTTTATTTTTTACCAAAATTTTTAAAAATATTCGTAAAATAATAAAATAAGGATAATATTTATAAAAAAGGATGAAAAATTATTAAAGTAATTCGTTAATAAAAATATTCAAATCGGTAAATTTTATAATAAAAAGATATATATTATTATTATATAAAGCTGCTTTTTTCTGGAAAGAAAATATTTAATTAAGTAAAACGAATTATATTTTAAGTAAACGTTATAAAATTAAAAATAAACGTTTTTAAAAAAGAGGAATATTTATTATATAAAAGAGATAAAGTTTTTTAGCCAAAAAAAAAAGTGAGTGGTAAAAAATATAATTAATAATAATTGAAAAAGGTTATTATAAAAAGGTTAAGATTAAGGAACGGAAGTATAACGTTTACGGTAAGCCCGGATATAATGCGCGTATTTATAACGAAATTATAGATACGTTTAGTAAAAAAAAATCCGATTAATTTGAATTAATACGATATATTGTTAAGTTATTTGGATTTGTTATTACGGAGTGCTAAAAATTATCCGGTGAGGTGGTATATCCGGTAAGGTGGTGTAGGACGTTATTTTTTAATTAATTCTATTTATAAATTATTATTTCGGCTATTTTATAATAATTTAATATATTTTTTTTATTTTTTATTTAAAATATTAAAACAACGTTTTGTTATTACTGATATTTATAAGTTATTTATATTCGGTTTAAGTTAATAATTTAATTTAAAAACAAAATTAAAATATTATATAAGTTATAATAATAGAAAGTAAAAATAATTAAGTTATAAAATAAAAATTACTACAAATTATAAATATAATATAATAATATTGTAAGAAAACGGGTCGCAATTCGGAATACCGTTATTGTTCTGATTGATCCCTTTCTAGTTCTGTATGTTCTTGTATATGGAAAAGGTGTGGGAGTGCGAAGATCTAGCTACGTACATACAAATAGTGGGGCTGACGCGCCCACCCTGCCGTTGCTCTAGTGACCCCCCCACCAACAATTTCTTTAGCCACTACATATATCCTAACAAATATATTAAAAAATATATAAGGTTTATTAATTATATTTATTAAATAATAAAATATTATATATATTTTCTTATATCTTTTTTAACAAAAAACGGTAGTTTTATTAAAGTTAATTCTAATATAAAAAATCTTTAAAATTAAATAAATATAAACGGTAATTACTTATACAGTTTGAAATTTTAATTAATACTTAATTTTCTGTTTTTATCGAAAGATTTTTATATCATAAAGTGGAGTGGAATATAGGAATGGGCGCAGCAGCTGCTATAGCTGTTGCTGTATGCTACTATATACTATTGCCTGCTACGTCAGCTATAGCTTCTAGCTGTTTTTATCTGCTTCGCCGCTGGGCATCTCGGCAATCAACTCGGCTATGGCACGTAAGTCGGCGACGTCTATAAATTGCTGACCTGATAACTTTGAATCTTGTCTTTCAGACCAAGACTTTCTATGGCAAGTAGTAACGCCCGACGATTTCCTCTTCCTTCTAAGCACCGAGCAAGATGTCCTATATATAACAACTTTGATAATGTTATAGTACAGGAATAGGAGTTCCTGTCCTTGGAGAAACCTGCTCTTGAGGCCTAGGACGGGCCCGGCGCGGCTAATCTTCGGGTAAAAGAAAGCTTGGCTTTCTCCACTAAGATTAAGGTAATTTAGGTAATTAAGGTAATCTGAACCAGATTATTAAGATTATATAAATTTATAATATATTTATTTAAATAAAAATAAATATATATAACGAATAATTTTTATATAAATAATTTTTATTTTATTTTATTTTTTAATAATTGATTTCATTTTTTAAATAAAAATATCGTTTTTTAATTTAAAATAGTTCGTAAATGTTTTTAAATGAATTTTTAGGTTATTTATTATATAATTATTATTTATAAATTAAGATTTTATTTTAAATATTCTTTATATTTTTAACTGAATATATAATAAACTTTTTATTTAATAATTAATAAATATTTTCAAACTTAATTAACGAAACGATATAAAATAAGGTTTAAAATATATTAAAAAATTTAATATATTTTCTTAATGATATAAAGACTTAAATCGTATATCTTTAATAATAAAGATGTTATATATGTTTTAAAAAGTACTGTAAATTTTTCTATATATAAATCTCTTTACTTATTTAAATATATTAGTTCTTTTTATATATTAAAAATATATAAAAAGTGTAAACTCGTATATATAACGCTTGTACTTATTTAACTGCGTATGAGATTTCTTTTTTATCTCTTTATTATTAAAAACGTTAGGAATTTTTGTTCTAAATCGGTTTATATATATAAAAAATATACGGTAGGAAACGTTATCGAGTAAAACAAAAATTAAAAAAAAAATACATTATCTAACTATAATATTTTTCCGAATATTTTTATTATAAACACTTTTTAAATGTAATATAAATTATAAAAACCGGTTATTTTTCGAATTTCTGTTCGAATTTTAAAGTGATGTTGAAATATAGTGATTTTAGCGATTTGTATAGAGAAACGGCGGCGCGTTGAGAGAGGAGGCTCGTTGATAAAGTAGTCGCCTTATATATTAATTTTTTTATTATTAATTATATAAGTGTATAACTTTATTAAATTTAATAAGGTAATAGGTGATAATTTAGCGCAAGAATACCGCATTTTAATAATAAAAGTTCGAAATAGCTTTTAATTAATAAATTCGGTAATACCTTTAAATAAATAAATAAAAGTATAACGTTCTATATATGCGAACAAGATATACGAACGAGCGAAACACTTTTTTAGCCATTCCAACTACCTATCTTTAATCGTTTATTTCTTAATATTAACGTTATAAAACGCCTTACAAAAAAAGCGAAAATAAATCTAATTATTTAAGCTAAAAAAACCTCGAAATTTAATTGTAAAAAGCTTAATTCTATTTATAAAATTTCGCATCTTACCTTAATATACCGTTTTAATAACAAACACGCCCGAATTAATATTACTTTTAATTCGCGGAAATTAATGCCGACCGAAAAAAAATCTATTATCGAACAAATTCTCAACGTAAATACGTAAACGTTTCCTATCCGGTTTTAACACGTTAAAAATATAATAAATTTATTATTTACTCAACGCGTTATAAAACGTATCGGGGTTAATTAAATATCGAACTTTATTAAACGGAAAAAAAAAATTTAGACGCGTTTAAATCAAAAAATCGTTTATTAACGGATTTTATTCGAAAATTTAAAAATTTTTCGTAAATAATTCGAACTTATTCGGATTATTATCGGAAAATACGGTATCGCAAAAAAGGATATTTATAATTTCGACGAAATTCAAATTTTAATAAAAACTTTTATAATAACGGATATAATAATTATTAATATCGAAAAACGTAAAAAACTTAAAGAAATATAATAAGAAAATAAAAAATAAATTATAATAATTTAAGTTATTAATTTTTAAAGTTAAATTATATTATTATTTATTATTATAATAAAAAAGATTACCTTAAATTTTAATACTGTAACAATTTATTATTAATAACCGGTTAAAATTATATTAAATAATAAATAAAGTAAATTTAAAATAAATTTAATATTTTAATAAATATATTCGAATTCGTATAAAAAATTCGAAAGGTTTTTTTATCTTCGACGGTTCTAAAAATTATTATTTAATAAAATTCGAAAAATATTACGCGAATTACAATATTATTACGTTTTATATGCCTACGTATTTTTCGTAATAATTTTAATTTTTTAATATATTTTTTTTAAACGCGTTTATTTATTATATATTAAAAATTTAATACGACGTTATTATATTTATATTATCAAAAAAAAAAGTTTTTGCCGGCTTTTATAACGCGTTTAAAACTGCCATAACGTTCGATAATATTAAATCTGGATTTACGAAAATTAACTTTATTTTATTTGATTTTAATAACGTTTTTTCCGAATTCGAAATTTTTTTAATTATACTTACGCCGATTATTTCCCTGCTAATCTCCGCCGGTTTTATTCGTTTCCCGCCTATAAAAACCTTTAAAAATATTTATAAAATAATAAAATAATAAAATTATTTATAAAAAAGATTAAAATTTATTAAGGCTGTTCGTTAATAAGGATTGTTAAATCGGTTAATTTTTTAATAAAAAATAACTTATTATTTTTATATAAAATTATTCTTTTTTTAAAAAGAAAACGCCTAATTACGTAAAACGAATTACATTTTAAGCAAACGTTAGAAAACCAAAAATAAACGTCTTTAAAAAAAAAGAAATACTTATTATATAAAAAGAATAAGCTTTTTTGGCCGAAAAAAAGGAAGTGGTAAAAAAGTACAGCTAATAGCGGCTAAAAGTAATCGTTGTAAAAAGGTTAAAACTAAGAAACGAAAATGTAACGTTTATAATAAGCCCGGACATAATACGCGTACTTGTAAAAAAGCTATAAATACATTTGGCAAAAAAGAATCCGATTAATTTGAATTAATGCAGTATATTATTGTTAAGTTATTAGAATTTGTTGTTACCAGGTATCAAAAAATGTTTCGCTTGCTTATATATTTCGCTCGCATATATAAGATATTATTAAATAATTAAAATTAATAAACTTATTATAACGTTTATAATATTATGCTTCAATTTTACTTTAATATTAAAATATATTTAAATTTAGTTAAAACGCGGCTATTATCGGATAAGAAATAAAAGGCTAGTTGTAATAACTGCTATAACCGCGTTATTGCTGTGCTTCTTTTATATATCGAGCTCAAAGTGGACCTCCTACCGAATAAAGTTAGCGCTGTAAGAGCTTCCGCTTACTTCTGTGTCTAGTTAGTACATAATTGATAGGGCTGTTACGTACTAACTCTTGCCCCATTGCATTACCTAAGAAATTTTGCTAATTTCGCATAAATCTTCAGCTACGTCATTCTTTCCCGCAAAAATTTTCGGCTCGGTCGCTCTTTCTCTTTCCAGAAATATTCCACTGGGTTGCTCTTTCCCATCCACAATTTGGACACATGGGAGTCTGGCCGAGTGGTTAAGGCGCTGTGTTTAGGTAATCCATATTACTTGGACTTTCCGCAGTGGGAAACCGCGCAGGTTCGAATCCTGCGGCTCTCAATCTTTTTTTTTATAGTTTTAGCGTTCTTTTCCGCTTATGAATTTCTTTAGTATATGTCGGCAGATGTGGTGGTTTGTTGAAAGGACGTTGAAAGGAATAAAAAGGCTTTGATTCGTAGCTCTAGAATTGCAAGATCAAAGAAGCTGAAGCCTACTATATGTTGTTCCTTCCCCACCTCCAGTTGTAGGACAGAACAGACAGCACCTCGGAGCCCCCCAGTCTGGAGGATTACAACACTTTTGCCCATAGCACAACGTATTCAAGTTTGAATTTTATAGCTGCTAGATTAGTCGTAAAATTTATAAGTTTTTTTGTTAATTTCAAAATATAACGATTTAAATGCGTAATTTTCATTGCAAGTACTATAAGTAGGATAGCGAGTAATCCGGAGCTTCGTAGAAGAAGCTGGAAAAGAGGCTGTTTGCTGCCTCGGCGCACCCAGCTTGTTTCTAGGCGCTATTGCTGGGGCTTCGCAGCCCGGTAAGCCCATTCATCGGTGAAAAGAAAACCCCCTTTTTGCCACTTCTGTACCTAGCAGGAGCTGGGAAGTTTGGGCCCAAAAAATATGTAGTTAACGCACCGTGCATGCTACTACTGTATTATACCCTCGAAATTCGGAAAACACTAACGCGTAGCTAAAGCTCTTTTATAGTTAAGCGGCGAAGATCTTCTTACTTGCGCAATAATTGCCTAGCTGAATTTAACTTACAGTGAACTTAAGCTAGCTATGATTAGAGTTAAACTTTATAAAAGACTGGGTCATCATGCATAGGCTTGCATTAGCTTTTCATTAGCTTTTCCCGAATTTCAAGGGTTAATACGAAGGCTAGTGGGTTGGTCTTGGCATACCTACTCTAAAGTCCGCGCTAAGACGGGCCCATAAAAAGGAGTCCTGCAGGGTGCTTTGTGCCGGGCCTTTGCCAGTTGCCAGCCAATTGCCAACGCCGTTACACTTTAAAGCCCTTAAAGCCCTTAAAGATTTAAGCCGTTAAGTTTAACTTCATTTAAAGTGTTTAAGGCGTTAAGCCCTTTAAGCCCTTTTAAGTTCGTTGCGAATCTTGCATCCTGGCTGGTCGGGCCCTTCCCCCAAGAAAGCTCCGACCGTCCCAGTATAGACCAAGCCCGTTGGCTCATTACACCCCTCCGCAACCCCCATCAAACCAGGGTCCCTCTGCACTTCAGCCACCAACGTAAACACCCAAAAATGCCGTTCGACGACGACGATGACCCGTCATTGACGCCTACCCCGGCACGCCCGAGCGTGGCGGGTGGCGACCCCGAAGACGCCGAGGACGCCCTCGAGGACGAGACGCAACAGGACTTCCGCCTCTTCGCGCAATCACTCTCGGGCAACAAGGCAAAAGCTACTAACCGGACGCTTCGCCGCGGCGAGAAGGACTTCGAGGAGCACGGCACGCGCGCGCAACAGGGTGCCCTCGAATCGAGCCGCGAGGCCATGCACGATGTCCTCAGCTATACCCGCACCCACAAACCGAGCGGCTACATTCGTGGGTGGTATTTCCCGGATCGATGGGCGGACGTGCCGCCGACGGAGGAAGATGGCAACGGTGAGGAGGGCGCGAAGAAGGGCAAGAGGACTGCACCGGGCATGTTCACCAGAGACAGGGTCGTTGCGCTTGATCTGGAGGCCGGATTGCCGCTCTTCAGAAGTATGGGAAGAGTCGTCGCGGGTCTGGAGAAGGGAACGCCTGGCTGGGGCAAGACGTGGTTGTTGCCTGAGGAGGCGCTGCTTCTCGTCGAGCGGGGTTCGCTGGACCTGTGGTGGCCGACGCGAGGGCTCGAGGAGATCTTCCCACCTGAGAAACTTAGCGGAGAGAACAATCCGGAAGGTGGTCCTCTGAGCTCGACGGCCAAGGTCGCAAACGGTGGGGAGCCTGATTATGACCTCGGAATCCCGCTTAGCCTGCAGGCGGCGTATTCGCTATTCATTGGTAGCGACGGGGAAAGAGGCAAGATCAGCCTGGAAAAATACCAGGTCTATGCGAATTTGCAACGGACAGGCTACACTGTCCTCCGAGCCATCTCAACATCGTCATCACAATCGCCGTCTTCTACACTCACAAACCAATCCTCATTTCCCAAAGCTCTCTGGCAATGGCTCATATCCCTCGTTACTCCCACTTCTTCGGAGACGCCCACGTCAACACTTGGAAACCGCCCACCCTACGGTCCTCTCGTCAAACCAGGTCTCTACCGCTCCTACAAATCCGTCTTCGCGCAACTATCTCTGATACCCCGACATGAACCAAGACCCGAAACGCAGACCTACGGCGCCCCCCAAGAGCCATTCAAGATCCACTTCCACGTATGGAAGAGCACGCCTGGTTTCACTAAGTCGCGCCCCCCGCCCCCGGACTTCCGCATCGCCGTCGTCGACGCGAGGGGGTCCTCCGTGCCCACGCTCCAGCAGCTCACGGCGCTCCTCGAGAGCACGCCCTGGGATCCTCCTCCCAAGGATAACAACAAAGGAAAGGGCAGCGATCTCGGGAAGCCTCAGAATATGAACATCGGCCAGATGTACAGGCGCCTGAAGCACGGCTGGCGGAACGCCATCGTCGCCGTCGTCGACCGCGGCCTGATCAGCTACCTCAGGTTTGGCGAGATGGCTTTCGCGCAGGAGAGGCTATCCGAGCAGTTCGATGGCGGCGCTAGGGGTGGTGGCAAGGGGAAGAGAGGCGGTAGGCCCGGCAGAGGAGGTAGGGGCAGGGGTCGCGGTGCCAGGGGGAGAGGGGGATGAATGGGTCGCTTATTCAGCGGAAGAACGCCCTGTGGCAGCGCCGGTCTATGCCGTGGAATTGGTTATTTCCATTGTGCATAACGGCTTTCCGTGCGTAGGAGAAAAATTCTGGCATCTGTTGTCTCAAAGCCAGACTCACGTGGCGGGGATCTCTGCTTGCTGGGTAAGACACGTATCCTCGAAAGAACCTTCGAGCGCCGAGTCACGAGTTTCGAGTCAAAGCCCTCGTCTAACTGTTATGCTTATTGTCGCGCGATGTCAGAGTCACCCCTACTACAGTGATCGAAGATTGCCTACCATATATATTCGGGCAGTCGACATTTATGTTTCTAGGACTGGACCGGACTCTCAGCAGTTACTAGATACAATACTTCGCTATTAAAGACGCAAGATGAAGGATGAGTCCTTGGATTCATGTAGCATCCGGGGCCCTCAAGATTATCTACGGACTACACGGGCAATATGCTCGTCCAATTGCTTCTGGGGGTCTTTCCGGATCTCCATACCGCCATTGCATCGATACCCATGGCATTAAGGAACTCGGCAACGGAGTTTCATAAAGTGTCCAGTATGGGGCTCAGCTTCGCTAGATATCAGCATAATAAGCGCTTAGAGACACTTGGTGAATACGATACCTTTGTCATTACCAGTAGTCCTCTGCGCATTCTGACGACATGAATGAATTGTATGACGGCATTATGAGTCTAGATGAATTTCAGTCATCTACCTACATGTGAGTATGTGCTAGAAATGTTAAGCCCGTAAGACGGTTGCCATAGAGGCATGTGAGGTAAACCAAGGAAACGATATCGTTGTCGTTATTGAAGTTTCCTGGACGTCGTAGTTCAGATCTAAATCCTTATGCTTCATCACAATACCTATGCGCAATCCCCCCGCGGCTTATTTTTCTAGGAACTCTAGGGACATGGCAGGTAGGTTTTGGATTTTTTTTTTCCTGCCATACCCCTGAAGATATCCTCGTCGACCTTATGTAGAGTCCGACGTTTATGGCTATACATCATAATTCTCGACCCGATATTGCCGCTACTCCCATGCGTTAATTTCTCGAAAACGCATGTTTCCCAACAGGACCTTCGAGCTAATATATTCGTGGCTAGTGAAATTTTAGGTTTTGTATCCCTCTAGGTAAAATTATATAAGACGTAAAAAGGACGGTGTCCTGCCATGTTCCGCAAACACATATAGGCGGCCAGTAAGACGTGCCTCCATTTGTCCCATTCGAGCTTTTGTCAGGTGCAACCGGAGATAATGATAAAGTCAGGTGCGGGAGTCCATATATATGGGTGGTTTCTACCAGAAAAGAGAAAAACGGACAGGTTTCAGACTGTTATCAATATATGGGTTGCCTTGCCACTCTGACCTCGAACAGTTATTGACAGCTTTATACCTTCTATGACCTCTTTGCTCTATTATCCTTATACGGAATATTATTTCATTACTTGTCAGACCTAGCTACAGGCTAGGTCCAATAGCTAGACCTTAGCTTAGTTTGGTCAGCTAGTAGTGGAGATTGTCTTCAGCCACCTCCGCTATCGCTTTCTCTCTGTTACAGTTGTTTTTATGTGTATTTAAAAAAGGCTTCACTGCCCTCTCCTTCCAGCTAGGACTTCTTAGAGGTCAACCTGATAATATATCTTCTTCAGTTGCAAATGTTTCAGTGTGTGATGTCAGGGTCTCATACTACGACTCTCTTCAGTACAGGTATAGCCATAAACCAGAAAAGCTCTTACGTTTCCCCTTCCTTATCGTTTTGACTCCCGTGATACCTTCTCCATAGTGTAGAGACCCACGATTAGGCTATCCCCGTTTTTGATCTCGTCCCGCTACTGGATCGATTGGTTGATATTTTAGTTCGAATATTTTTCTTCAGCTCTATCTGATCATGGCATGAAATTTAGCGAAACAACCGGCATAAAACTTTAGCTTTCGTCCTTCTCGCCTAGCAAAGGTTGCAAATAAAGAGGGGCAATTCTTCTCCCTGGTCTACCATGCTTCCAATATCATATCTCTCCTACTGTATTGCTACCTAATAGCAACAGAACTAACCGCTTACAAGAATCTCAACATACTGCAGAGAATGAGGCTGCTTGGGTGTGGTAATACGTGCTGAATGCCAGCCCAACAACAAACTTCGACTTGTACCCCCCATGGTAACACGACTGACGTTTCAGAGTCGCCCTGCAAACTAAGCACGCATGATTTATGTTCCGACGATATTTATTACAGTCTCATGCTCCTGATTTGTGATATAAGGGGTGAGAAATAGCAGCTACCTAGAGATAAACGCAGTTAGGAGGTTGGATAAGAATCCGTCTCCGGCACGGTCCAAACCTATCATTAGTTTGTTTGGGACTTGTCACTGAGCTTGATTGTAATTAGTATCAAGCGGTCCCTATATACTTAATCACATTTCCGTGAACAGACTGTCCTAAACCGCTAGAGAAAGGAAGCGGCGAAGGAATAGCACAGCACAACGGTCACCCAAAACTCATGAACTGGCCTGAAGACCCTAGTCCAAACCTGTTCGACGTCTGGGAAGGAAGTCGTGTATCATTCAGTCGTGAACGAGTTTACTATTTCCCTTTTGCTAATAAGACAGTGATTAACATAATTGAGCCTCAGCTTTGGGTGTAAGCAACAGTTGCTCGCGCCGGCGAGATGATAGATGTCACATGATAACCAGCAGATATCGGGTTTGAGCTTGGTAAAATGGGAAGGTGTCCTTGTCGCTTAGATAGGCTATATGTACTTTAGGTGACTTAGATAGAATAGTTCTTTGTAGATGTGCCACTAGCAGTACTTTACAGATAGTATAGCGAGGAATGGGGGTTTTGGAGGGCTTTTTAGCCGGTAAACTAATTTGTCGAGGTCGCTAGGCACGTTGTTTCCATCTGAAACGTACGTTGGTTGGTTGGTTATAAGGTTTAATGATGCAAGACTTCGTACGAGCCGATGCTGATTGCTCTGCCGTTTCCGGCGTTGTTAGGAGAGCCATATCAAGTATAAGACATGCAGCTGCTTCTCAAAGACTAATATACGGCTGAACCTCATCCGTCCAAGCTAAAATTCTTAGGTGGGAATAGGGCCGCTCTTGTTCGGGTTCTATAAATGGCGGAACCGTGCGACTTGGGCCACGTGTCCCCTCCACAACATCGTCGCCGGTTTTCTAGCCGGTCTTATTATATATGACAGCTCGGGGGCCAAATGGTTATTAAACTTTAATTAGAGGCATCATGTCGACTATCATGTACTATGACATTGGGGCCTGCTGATAATGCATGTTTGAGAAGGCCTAAGAATTCGGGGTAAGGAGAAGCAATATAAAAAGTTGTGGCAGGGCATGTTTGATTAATTTGGTCCTATTTCGGTATCACAAGTAGGTTATCAAACACGGTTTTGGTACGTGATAACCTCAACTCTCTTAAAAGAATAAGCAGAAACTACTTATGCACATCTACTAAAAGCAATATTGCCAAGCAACTTCACAGGGCGATAAAGGTCTGTCTTTCTTGGCATTCATAATCTGGTGCTAAGCAACTGACCAATGCCAACATTGAGTTTAATATTAATCTGCCAAATGCATCCTTAAAGGGCATGTTCGAAGACCTAACTTTAGCTGAGTCGTTCTTGCTCCACATCAACAGTAAGCAGCAGCACCACCAACTTGGCGGTACATTCATTCCTCATAACCAAGTTCTTATTGATGCCTTTAGAAGGAGAAAATTTCAATATGTTACGTACCCACCTGTCTCGTTCCATGTCATGCCTGTTATTCTTTCATTTCCAGGTCAGATTAGTTTGGGTAACTCGAGGTTGCATTACTGCTTATGCGTGGTATGGGAGTTGTTGGTTAACTTTATTAATGTACAAGTGCCCCTCCATTAAACGCGAAACTAGCGCCGCTACAGGCTTCGGCTTCGCATTTTTCCAGTCACGAATAGGATACGTTGATACTGTATTTAGACCCTTGAAATCACGTCACTGGGGCCTGAAAACACATTAATTATAGATTTGGGTGCGATTGGTCAATTAATAATAAGCCTGGTAAAACTTAGAATAGCTGCACGTTTAATGCAATGGGCAGGGAAGCAATTCACGCCATGCAGCTTTTGCTTAATTTACAACCACTTGTATCTTACATTCGAAGATGCAAGTCTGCCTACCTACACGTCCTATCTTCTGGCTAGGTTTCCTCTCTGTGATCATACTTAATTGCTTATGCACATACTTAGAGTAGGCATCATATAAGCGAGATATGATGATATTCACATCCGTAACTGCTTATTTTGTAGTTCTTATTCGACTGGCGTGGCTCGATGATTTTGTTATGCTATGATTAATTGATGGTACTCCCTTCATCCGCTAACTGCTAAGGTATCTCTAGACCATGTTCCGCCCATTCTCAATAACGGACCAATCAACCCCTTCCATTTCATATCTGTTCCCTTGAGATTGAAAACTCTGTGCGCGTCCAAAGTCTTCCCACGTCGGATTGAGACCTGCCAAGTACTGTACCTACTCACCTCAGTATTGAGAGAACCACAACATTGCTACTGTAACTTTGCCAACGGCCTTAGCCGTCTTAGATCACTTTCTGTGATTCTTCGATAACTCGTTCTTTCCTCCTTTACCAGTACTAATGTCACTTTTTTGCGACTTTCAGAACGACTCTACTTTCACTTTCACAATTCAGTCCCAGGTATTCCGGGCATTAGGTAATTTACCAAACTTGCCTACTTGTGTTACTAGGTAATTGATTAACGACCGGTTAAGTCGCTCCTTGAGGCCTGACTTTTCGGTCCGCTGGGCTTCGAGAGGAATCGCCCATCCGGACTATAATTCCCGCCCTTCCCCTCTTGCAGTTACAATCAACCAAGTGATTTATTTCCATTACTATTGAGTTTAATCTTTCTCCACAACCACGCCCCAAACCGAAAATCTTGGCTGGTCCCAAGGGCATGAGCGCGCCCACCCGATTCCTCAATTCCAACTGAGCCGACGCATTCATAGTCGCAACTGACCGGTTGACCCTCCACGTTAAGACGCAACTGCTTACTGCTAGATTTAAGCGTTTTCGATCTTTCATCTTCTCTCTTTCGAAGAGCCTTACTTGTCCTAATAGCCCCCAAAGACTTCTCACGTCAAATTGTCTCGGATTCAATTGACCGACCCGCTGAAGCTAGCCATGGAGGAAATGGACCTTGAGAAAACCAAATCAGCCACCAAGCAAGCAACTCCCAAGGTCGAGTCTCCTCAGATTATCGAGAGGTAAGCTGCTCTTTCCATCAAATCACCACGTCGTCATGAGTCTGTTTCTGTATGTGATGGAACTCCAGACTGGCCTGTTCCTGTCGACGACTTGAGGCGATTTATTTTGTCTTTCTCCCCATCCCAATTCATGCATACCTGTCCAGCAACCGAGAGTGTCAGAGCTGTGACTGTGCAATTGCTTTAATTACTACTGAATCTGCCACGAAGACATAGCTTCATTGGCGAACTTGACAGTGGGCTCTTAGAAGTCACTGGTGACTTTCCTTAGCTTCAACCAGCGATCGCTGATTCATTTTGCACTCCCCTTCCTTCACAAGACTACACTTCCACTAACAACACATCTCTGGAACTACTTGCCTTCTGCCTCCTTCCCTGCAACTCTTCAACCCTCATCGACTACCATCTGCCAAACTTTTTACTTAAGCACTTTTCATTACCCTTGAATCTTTTATTGTGTCGATTACCCCAAACAGATTATATTCCCCACAGACTTAGGCCCAAGCCATGTCACAACACCACTTTCCTCGATACAACTTCCGTTGGTAAGAACACGCTGCTTTTCGCCTTCTTAGGGTCGATCCACCTTGCTTTATCCCATTTCCGCTGAAATCCAACTTCTAGGGGGAAGTCATACCGCAACACGATGGAGCTAAGCCAATTGAAACGGCTTACGGGCCGACGGGTTGGGTCCTTGAGTTGTCAAAGACTTGGTTCCATTTGCTATCCCGAGACACTGACCTTGTCCCGGACTCTGATCAGCGACAGCTAGCCCCTCATATCCAAGTTCCACTCAAAGTTGAATTGGTAACACACAGACGCAGCCCCTGTGTCGTCTCTGGCGCCAATGTCGTTGAGAAGTTGTCTTTGGCGTTGTCCGAATATGGTACACTTCAACACTTTATTCCTTCCTCCTTCCACTCCTTCCACCGAGCTATGAGCGACGGGCTCCTACATCTCGCGATATTGACAACGTACTGGTTGTCACACATCTAGAACACCGTTACCCAGTTATTGAATGCCATCTACCCGCACTGCGTTCACCCTGGAGAGGGAAGCGGAAGTCTGCCAGAACATGTCAACTAGATTGTCAACTCAGACGTCATTGTAATCCGACAGAGTTTCGTCTCTTTATCCATACTTTGCTCGACCTAGCTTGGCCAGTCCTGATTTGCAGGAATCCTGCTCCTTTGAGATGTGAAACTTAGACTAGACCTTGTGCCTCATTCTTGCCAACAGGACTGAAGCCTCCTTCTCCCTTTCCCCTAAAGTCTCTTACGTATCCTAAATCACGGGTGGAATGCATGTCGCTAATTTATATCAATAGTCGTGCCGGGTCAGTTGCATCCACAGTCCCGATTCGTCGGAGCGCCAACACTGTTTTCCGAGCAGGCGCCGCTGAGGATGATGATACTGCGAACGAGGTTGAACTTAGCCCTCCCCCTGACTCAAGCTCAGTGTCTAGTGTGAATCCAGACATGCTAGGCGATGAGATCATTGTTGGCATGCATGCCAACGGCCACAAGCGTTCTCCTGCCCTTGCTCATTCGGATCACGACGATGAGGAGATGGCAGACCGGGACGGTGACGAGGAACCTGTTACAGCCTACCCTAAGCGCAAACGTTCCACTATCTACACTGACTTAGGTGAAGATAAGATGGACGGGATTTGGAAGAATGGTGTTTTGAAAGGCGGTGATGATGCGGACGCTCTACCTAAATCACTACAGAAGCGCTTCGGCTCTGCACATGTGAAAGGCATCGTGCTGGGCTACTGGCGTGATTCTCCGGTTCCTCAGGACAAGGACAAACACGCTGTCATTGGCTTCATAGACGTTCGGGACCGTCTGCGAACCCGCATTCAATGCCATACCCGCGCCGGAGACGCCATCAACTCCAGGCTTTTCCCGATTCCTCCTGGACCTGGTGGTAGTTGGGTAACCTTTGAGCGGATCGTCTTCGACGATCATCTAATTGGCTTGGATCATAATGAGGTCAAGGAATACGTCAAGATCAGGACCGAGGCTGCGGGACACGATGAATCACCTCATGAGAAGCAGAAAGCGGAAATTGCCGCCGTCGAGGAGGCTAAACGTCGCCTTGAACTCAACCCCCCAACTGAGGCTAACCAACAACCTTCTATTGCATGGGGGAAAGACCTTCCGGAGTATCTTCTGTCTGGCCGCCCCGAGAAGCGTCGCCGAACCAATGGAAGCGCTGCCGGCACCATGAGTGCGGGAAGTCCGGTTGTCCCTCCGCAGCAAGGTCTACCGCAGCCTCCACCGCAGCAGCATTCGCGAGGTATCTCGCCTCTCCCCGGTACTAGACCCACGCGCATCCTGGTCGGTTGCTGGACCAAGTCTGATGCCGAGGATGATATGGAAAAGCATGCGGTATTCGGCATTCTAGGTGCTAACGACATGTTCCGTGTGAAA
Organism: Monosporascus sp. CRB-9-2; assembly: GCA_004155915.1. Lineage (NCBI taxonomy): Eukaryota > Fungi > Ascomycota > Sordariomycetes > Xylariales > Monosporascus > Monosporascus sp. CRB-9-2. The sequence goes on along the minus strand of QJOA01000203.1, from coordinate 60,118 downwards.
CTCATGCGGGAGACGATGGATGGGCGTTACCACAATGGCAATTTCCCTACCGGGGCAGGTGCTCTATGGATCGCTTATGAGGAAGTCAAGTTCTTGCCGCATCTTCAGAACCTGACTAGACCTGAGATGAAGGAATACGTCCGCGTTCGCCAGAGCCAAATGGATGCTGGTGAGACGGACGAGGAGCGCGTCGCCAATGAGACCCAAGCTGTTTACGAGGCTCAGCGCCGTGCGGCCCTGATGGCTAAGAACCCCGCTCTTCGCCAGTCTACTGGACCCGCCGATCGAGAAGATGGACAAGAGACTCCGAAGACGGAGCCTAGAGGTCAAGAGCCTCAGCAAGATCGAAGGGACACCATTCCTCCACCTGACCCTCGTCCTGCTCGGCACTCCCTTCCAGAACCCGCCGCTCGACATGGCAGCCAACGCGGCAGCATCGATGTTGAACGTCAGAGAGGAATTGTGAGTCGCACAATCGATAGGATGGAGTTGAATCAGGTCCGCGACGAACGAAACGCTACCCAACGTGCCTCGGCGCAGAACACACCACCTGCCCATGACGTTAGACGCGATTTCAACGACAACCTCCAGCGAATGGATCGGATCTGGCAAGCCCAGGAGCTTAGTCGACAGGGACCTTCCAATGACAATATCAAGATACATGCCGGCATAAAATATGAGCGCAAGCGAGGCGGCCCCTTTGAGGGCAAGCTTGTCAGCCAAGGCACTATCATTAGCATCGACGGAGAGGACTATGTGGAATACCGTGTGCTGACGAAGCCATCTTTTTTCTAGAGTCTCCGTAATGGCAACGCTTCGCCTGTTCGGTGCTTTCTGATCTGCCATGATCACCCCTTTTACAGCTTTCTCTCTACAACTCGCATTCTACGGTCTTCTCTCAGTCCTCCCTTCAGTCAAGCATGGTTCTCGTTTCATTTGGCAAGGATTGTCTCACATATACCCCTTTTCTTTGACGTTTTTATCATTAATGATATTTCAGAACTGGCCCTCGTCTATTCATGGCCCCTAATATCATCCCTGGATGGCAGTTCTACTCCGTGTTGGATTCCTGCTGTCTGTTGAGGAGAGCGCACTAGGTACGACGTCTTCGCTGATTCGCCACCTTAGAATGTCGAGATGCTGGCGAATTGGAAACAACTCTTTTGTGGTCCCCCGTCCAGTTATTCTTGAATGACGGCGTCGTTTGGGCGGCTTCAAAACTACAGACCACCTTTGGTCAGCAGTGACCATCGAATAATCAGCGGACCATACACAGTATCTCGACCGGTTAATGCGAAACGCCTCATGAGCTATTCTGAGGCGTATGAGTGGACGTGGAAGAGTTATTGAGGCTGGTAGGATGATATCGTACACGGTGTTATCATAAGATAACTTGGTCATCTTCCCCAATTAGAGAGAATGACTCGACCACCTCTGGGGCTGTCAATTGTTTCATCACCACGATGTATATCTGGCGTGAAACCTAAAGGTTAATAAAAAGCGACATTATATAGTATGTCTCTCCGTTCCATCATACTAATGAATGATTGCCATGGACGCCTAGCAAGTAGACTCATAGACTCACTCACATAGTTGCCATTTATGCGGAATGTGATAGTAGACCTCAAGCATACTTAACGAAGAGGAGGTGCCTTGTTTAGGAGGATAGCCAAGCTGGTCCTTGATGGTTCAGGGGAGCCATTATTCACTCCATCGTACTCGGGGTCTTTCGAAGTACCTTACCAGTCACTAATCACAGTATCACCATCACGCAGGGCGATCTCGGTAGGCGATATCTCATTGCTATTGATATCCAAACTCTGGTTCCACTTCAGATGTGACACCGGACCGGCGTTGTGCTTGTGGATTCCAACACCCCGCAGTGCTGCCGCTCGACTTCCATGCATACAATTAGAACGGCGAGGCTTATCGTCTCTATACACTTGCCTACTCTTGTTATTTTCTAGCCGGCACCTATCGAGGTCACGTCTAATCCTGGGGGACACTGTTCCCCCTTTTGAACTCATTTCCTTCTGGCTCTGCTTGCCTAGGGTCAGATGACGGTACGTCGGGGACGGGAACACCCCTACTCGACCCCGCCAAGTCGATCATCTGTGACGCTGCGAGTAAGCATAAGCAGGAATCCGAAGACGACGAGAGAGTGCTAGCAGCGCTGGATCAACGCCACCTGCGTTATATCCTTGAATATGTATCGTGGAGGTTAGGACGCCGTTTCAAAGGAGGCCGTGATTCGAAAAAGCGACCGCGTACCGGATATATAGGAGGAGCGTTCCACCACTCATCTTAGCCGGCTACGCCAATGTGCCGACGCGGTTTTCGGCCCTGGGGTTTCTTCCTCGTAACCGGCGCTGTCCATCAGGTCAGGGCGGGACGGATTCGGCGCCGAGCCCTCGGCATCAGGGACCTGGAGGGACGTGGTCGCGTACGTCTACGGCAAGGTAATGCGAGCAGTAGCACCATGGATTTCCTTCTGGACCTACAGTGTAGCCGTGAATCTTGCCTAGACTGGCACGGGGAAGAAGCGTTAGGGTGCCTATTGGTATGGTTAGGGAATATAGGAATTAAACAACGAGCCATCCAGGGACGCCGAGGAATCCGCGCCTACTTCTACGCCTGATTTGAGCTTCTTGTAAAGGTCAAACAAGCGAGTGCACGGTCTTCAAGCACAGGGTAGCAGCCTCAGGCAGTGACTCTATTCAATACACTGGTGGAAGCAAATAACAGCCAATAAACAAGGTACATTAGAGTGGCATTCTATCTCGATGATTGCAGCAGAGCCTTGACTTTATAGCGCGGTCTCCTCAAGGACAACGACGCCACATCATCCTATTGCTATTGCCCGGCGGGGGTGTGGGTAGACACCCCGGGCAGGACTCGTCGACCTCGACAAACCGCTCCCAGCTTTGCTTGCCGGTGAAGTCCACCCCGTCCTCTCGCGCTCCGTTGCATTTGCCGATTGCGTTGCAGGACAGGTGGGTTGGGCCGTATATGTGCCTGCGGTCGCGGTAGTAGAGGTAGCCGGTTGTACACATGTTGGGTAGTGTCGGGGATCCGCTGCGATAGTCTTCAGGTGTAGAGGTTGAGAGGCTGAGAGGATGTCGCCGAGCAAGCCCGAGAAGATGCGAGATTTAAAGAACGCCGCAATCAAATGAGTCAAGAGGGCCTTCTCTGGCCCAAGAATTCTCAGCTTTGGCAGATTCCTGCATCATACACTGACTCCCGTTACCCCAGTCCAGAACGCCATGACATGAAATTGTTGGGGTTGAGTCACAAGCACCAACGTCATTAGCCCAAACTCATACTCCTCCCGCCCATCACAGGCATCCGTATCACGCGCACCGACTCACACGAACTCCCCCCACGGCGTCCCGAGCACCCTGCCCTTGGCATCGAACCTCACGCCCTCGCCGCGGAGCAGCCTCCTCTTCTCATCGAGCGTGATGCCCACCCCGTCCCGCGGCCAGGCGCCCTTGAACCCGCCGAGCCCGCCGCCCGCCGCCACGACGCGGTGGCACGGCACCCGCGGCGCGAAGGGGTTGCGGCGCAGCGCGCCCCCGACGGCGCGCGGCGACGACCCCAGCCGCGCCGACAGCAGGCCGTACGTCGACACGCGGCCCCGCGGGATCTGGCACAGCAGCGACAGCACGCGCTTCTCGAAGGGCGTCGTCGTCGGCGAGGACGCGATGAGATCCAGTAGTTGCTGCTGCTCGGCTGCGTCCTCCGGTTTTTCTTTCTCTTCTTCAGCTTTTAGGTGAGAGTTGGCGATGACGGTATGGGTAACGGTTTTGGTGAGCTTAGAAGCTGGCTTGGCGGCTGTTGGGACGAGATCAGAGGCTGGGCGCTTGCGCTTTTGTCCTACTGCCATGATGAATTAGGAGGATGAGTTGCGCAGTAATTAGAGTGTCGCGCTCAATCTTGGGTCATAGAATTATTTTACGTTCACTTTCTCGAGATGAGTCTGACTCCATATGCTTTCAGGAGCAGGAAACCTTTTGACTAATGCGAACGAATGTCATGCGCAGGGCGCGTCTGACCCCGCGTTTAATATCGCGAAATGACAAATCATGCCACGCCTGTTCACGTGACCTGCAATCTACCATATCCCCCCTACTTTTGTCATAGTTCGCCAAGACGATCTCCTTCTCGTCAATCTCCTCTCCCTAGTTGGACCCCGGTTCTCTAAGGATGTATCATCCAGTCCAGAACACTTTCACCGTCAACCGAATGCCCTATCCGCCGCCATCAATGGCAACTTCGATTTGGGTCCTTAGGCTGAGCTCTTCAACACGCCCGACGTAATCTTCCACGTGGTGACATCCACCCCATGCATGTTGGCGGGGAAACGACAGTTCCCCGGCTGAGAACACGTGCAATGATGGCCATAGAAGCATCTGGGGTCCCGACAATGCCCCCTATCATGACATATCTGTCCTCTGAGACGATGCCTCTGGACGAGCTTCTCCGCGTCGGTCATCCTTTGGTGCAAGTATCCGCAACCGCCGGGACAGCTCCCGTATAGATGGTACCTGTTACAGTATCGCTTCCCATCAATTTTGGTCTTTGCGCCAAATGCGTGAGCAACAATCTCGGACGCCTTTGGTAAGGGACAATCCAGGCGATGGCCGCCGTCATTAACCAAAACAGCATCTACTCCAATCGTACCAAACCGCGGCAGCGGTCGTGCTCCATTCGAGGGCAACAAGGCGACTTGCTGGGCGTATGAACTAGGTCCCTGTGGTGCTTGTGTTATCCCATTCGTTGAAGATGGAGTCTTTGAATTCACCGATGACGGCGCTCGGACCGAGTCGTCAGCCTTTCCCGAAACAACCAAATTGCCTTCGGGTAACGGATCCTTTCTGAAGACGGATTCAAACGTAATCGATGGCAGCCCCAGTGAGGAAAACTCCCTTCCCGTCTGGAAAGATCTGAGGAGCGTAATCTTCTTCGCCGCTGATGGCTCACGGTCGTATTTCTCCAAGGTGCGAACGTACCCATTGTCATGGCACGCAGCAAACAAAATATGGCAGCAAGACGGACTTTCCACATAGTGCTTCAATGCTCCTGTTACATCAGGTAGTGGTAAGATCGTGCCGGGAAAGGAGCTGGGAGTTCTCAGCAGTCGACTTACCAGTTATCTTGTGGTCCGCCCGGTCCTTACCCTTCCCGACTAGCACAAAGTCAAACATCTCGTCCGCTTGCGAGAAACTGCTGGCAAAACTCGCTAGAGCATTATCTCGTTTGACCATACCGGCCCTTAGGAGTAACTGAGCCAAGCCGTCACCGTTGGCAAACGCCTTGACAACAACCGGGATATCACCTAGACTAGGGTTCTCTGCTTTCCACCACTTCTTTACAGCAGACCTAAGCGCTAGAGCAGCACGCTTGCCGCCCTCGACGGGATCATCAAAGTAACCATCATCAAACTATCAGATCGTAAGCCTCGGGCCTCTCGCCAATTAAATAATATAGAGCACGGGATACGAGCTTACCAGGTAGGCATCGGCGTCTGCGTCGATGAGCACGAGCACAAACGAGCTCCGTTTCTAAACCATCCTTAATACTTGCACGTGTGGGCGTTCAGGGACAAGTACCACAGATTCCTCCAATTCCCTGAGCCTCTTTCCCAACAACTCGGCCTGTTCCTGAGTGTGTCGCCCGGCGACGCGCTCGCGTTCAAGGTCACGGCAGGTATCGCGATGCTGGTCGGCAAGTCGTCGGAAATCTTCTCCGAAGGTCTAAGCGGAGAAACTCAAGAAGTTAGCTAGCTTCCATATCCTGAGAGGAGACGAACCATGCCATGTCCAGAAGATTGGGGGTGACTTACGGTCATCCACTTCAGTCCCTCCTCATTTTGCAAGCGAAACTTGTTGAGGAAATCCCCAAAATCCCCGAAATCACCAGAGATACTCATCGCCATATTGTCACACAAGCGATGCTCACGAAAGGACCAAAACTAAGGGCGAGAAGGCTAGGTAACCCAGTTAGAATGAATAACCTCAGACCTCAATATAAATCCGAAAAGTTCGACCAGTTGGGCAGGTCGGGTAGCGACATATGTGACCCCGCTGCGCCACGCACGGCTTCCAGGTAACACATCTTACAGGTCACACTAGGATATAACAAACAGAAGAGGTTCAATCAATTCTTTAATGCTACGACGAGGCGAATGGGCAGACGCCCTCGATTACATGAAGCTGATGATGACTCCTGGGAAGAAAAAATGGAGAATACCCCTATTGCCCTCCTCTGGGCCAAATATATGGTAACTCTTCATAAAACGGGAAGGCTGAGATCTAATAATTATCGAATGCTCGATCATGTCTCTATAGGTACATTTAACTCATAGAAAATACTGCACTAGTATTTTTATCGTCTCTATTATACGTACCTGCGGCAATCTCGCTTGAGGAAAATCTGCCCAAGTCCTCGGCCGCCGTGAAATCCACGTCACAAGGTTACAGTATACGTGGCCTCCATGGCTTGCTGGCTATCAGGATAGTTGCATATTAGTTCCGAGAGGTGAGATGATGTTGGTTTACAGGGCACCATGAATAGTTGGAAAAGACGAGCTAAGCGGTGTGGCTTGTAGAATGGGGTCTCGGGTAACGATTAATAGAAAACCACTGGGTAGCAGTGGGGGTTATAGACGACGCCAGCGGACCTGGCATCCGCGGGTTTGTTTACGCCTCCCTCCAGTATGTGGTCATCGTCTCGGGAGCCAAGAGAACAAGAACGTCCTCCGGCCGAAACACTCTTCTCCCAACCGTCGGGTTCTTGTCCCATCAATGAAGAAGTAGCTTTGAAATATCATGCCCAAATCCCAGGTGCCGGGTTGTCCACGTCGGACTTCTCGGCCTCCGCCCTGTCGGACCTAGCTAAGGCTAGCCCCATTTAACTCCGTTTTAGCCCCAAAAGTTCGGACACTACATTGGACTAGTACCAGCCACCGTCGGCATCGCTTTCTCTCAGTTACAGCGGTTTTTCCATGTATCTAAGGAGTCAGAACTACGCTCTATCTTTTTGCTTGAACCATTTGGAGGTCAACCTGATAATACATCTTCCTCCAGTTGTAAATGCTTCAGTGTGTGATGTCAGGATCTCATACGCCCCTACTCTCGAGGGAATGTAGAGCTGAACACGCATCCCATCCACAACCGTTCCGTGCCGAGAGTTTCCGGGATAGTGTTGCTGCGGGTACGAATGTCACTTGAGAACTGCTAACGCCTTTGACGAGAAGCGACTCTTCGGGCGCCTCGAGGGCGTCACGCATCTGTTTGAGGACCCGGTCGTCTTGGGACCCATACTCATACTACGCAGCGGGTTGCGGGCCGTCGACTTCAAGGTCGGTGGAAATCCGAGAGACTGTTCTGTCTCGGTGCTAGGCTCCTTCGGTGATGTGCGCCCGTCCGGTTGCTATCGTGGGACGCAATAGCAATACCCTTCACTTCTGACGGGTTTTAGGTCCCTTATCACCTTGCCATTATTGGAAGAGCATAGACCCCCTGAAGAACGGGGCAGCAGACGTCTTCTTCGATGCCTCGCTGCTAGGGGCAGAGAAGAGCATACACTTCATGATCGGCCCTGTTTTGCCTGGGCCAAAGGGGTCGCGCAAGCCGTGTGGCTGGCTAGCTTGAAGAGACGCCGTTTTCCTATCGGTCTGTCACGGCATCGAACTTGCCGTTGGAGGGCAAGCGGAGGTGAAGAAGATGCTATCACCTTCACCCATCTTACCAAAGCAGAATGTTGAAGATTGGTCACACTGGGGGCATTGGATTCGGCGACAAGGTTCGCTTGACCACTTTGAGGCTGTCTTCGATAATACTACGACGGCAAACAAGGTGTCAGAGAAAAGAGTGAAGTACAGAGTGAAAGGCAGAGAACGCAGCCTAGCTGGTAGTTCGTAGCATGAGTAGTAAATAGATGACCATTAATGCATGCCTTTTTCTAACTACTCGGGGCGAAGCCCCCTATATATGCACCAACCAGACCCTCGCTCGTGGGGCACTGGGCCCTCGAAAGGGGGTCACACCTTGGCACCTGACACAAGGGCTCTGCTGTGCAGTCTGTAATTACTCTGTGATTGGAGAAGAAGGCCTTGGCATCACTGGCCGTGCCCCTGAGTATGATAAGAGATAGTCACTCGACTTCATATCAAACAGAACCAGACGCCAGCAAGGCGAAAGGGCCATTCCCTCTCTCATAGAGTTCCGCTGGAATTTAGGTCTAAGTAATCTCTCATCTGGACATGGGAAATTGATAAAGCGGGAAATCTCTGCATTGCTTAACCAACTATTTACATGATGACGCGTTGAGACTTGAAGAAACATGGAAAGCAGTCCTCGATCCCGTCAAGAACTGCGAAGGCTTGACCTGCTCCTACGCTCTCCAACCCTAACCAAAGTCTTTGTTGGAAGTCTCAATGACCAAAGGGGGATAACTCCCTTGGCTTAGGCCGCTCTCTTGGCCCCGTTGTCGCCACATTGAGAGGAACAGGATGTAAACGGATTAACGGAACTGCCCATGGGTCGATATCCTTGATTTACCCACTCATTTGTCTTCTCAGCTGAGTCGGGGAATTAAATAAATGCCGATTGGATCTCCGAACCAGGCAGCATGAGGGAAGGTATCAATGGATCGAACTAAGGCACGTGGTGGACCACGGTCAGGGCTTTCAAGGGGGTCGCTGCCTTGAATCCAGGCAGTTTCTCGAACTTACTTCAACGCTCATGATAAAGACGCATGGACATCTCCCAGCATTGCACGGATGTATTCAAGCATCACCCCCATGTTAGCAGGGAAATTGGATAATTACGGAGTGAAAACAAGCAGTCTGAAGGTGCTCGATTTGGCTAGGCTAGGCAGCTGGGTGGAGCGCAGGATCCCCCTGGGGTACCTGGATCCTTACTACCAGATAGGAGGCCGCGAGAATAGGAGCATAAATAAGCCTGGTGTTCCATGTATGATTTCAATCTCGAAGTCGCATTTCATCCCAGTCTGCAATAGAGTCCTCTCCCGCCTTTCGTCAACCCACTACTCGGTTCCTGCTTTACCAGCCTAAACCTTCACCCTCCGCCATGAAGTTCACCACCATCCTCGCTCTGGCACTGCCTGCAGTTGTCGTCGCCCAGGTACTTCAGCCACGCCCCCATAGTCTCGATCCTAAGAACTACTTTCTGACCTTCAGCAAATAGCCGCTCGCCACTACTGTTACCGAGGTCACGCCAGCTCCCACTGGCACTGCGCCCAGCCTGATGGAGATCTGCGAGGAGGAGGCCGGCAGCTACGCCGACGTCTGCGGGAGGTGTCTGCACCGGTGCGAGAGCACTTCCGTGCCTGATCAGTGCTTCTACAGCACCTTCATGACCATCAACATGATCCAGTCTCAGTGCTGGCAGCGCGGCGGCCAGGACTGCCGGAACCGAGCGGTTTCCCAAGTATGTGGAAACTAGACGTCAACAGAGGTGCTGCAGCTAGGGGGTGTCCTGGTCTTTAACTGGACATGTTGGAAGGAAGGGATGAGGATGATTGGAAGGGGCCAGTGGTTGAAGATAGTTCAGGCTTTCCCTAATATATAAAGCGTTCTGCTTGACGAGTAAACATCAAGATGAGTCAGTTGCAGTTTGGTCTGGAGCCGCATTGGGTCAGTTAGTGCTTGCTAATATAGTCTAATTTAAACACAGAGAACAACCCCAGTCCCTTCTCCTAAGAAGCTTCAGCGTTTTAAAGTCGAAATTGACTCTAACCATTCCTAAAAGATGAAATATCTGTGTTAAAAATATTAACACGGCGATGAATATTAAGCTAAGTGATATGGATAATTTCTCGCTGGAAAAAAGGATAGTGGTGATTCTATTGCATTTGTTCTTAATTACGTCGAAGGGGTTCTTTATAATACTCAACATATCTGCGCTGTTGCCGGCCCTATCAGACTTTACATTTAATTTACCCGAAGGCGTTCACGAAACCTATAAGTTTCCCCAACATCAAGGCAGCTTTGTTGCTCCGGGCACTCCTTATAATAATCGCCGTCGACCCTGACCACCCAACATATCAGCCATATGCCTAATACCAGCAGATAAGTAGCATCAAGATTCTTCAAAATAATGACGAAAATTCTCACCTCACTGTAAAGGTGACAAACCGAATCAAGCACGTCGCTTAAGCGATTTGGTTTCTACTAATATCGCTGAAGCCCTTCACCTTTCAAGGGGCCAGACTTATATGGATGGAGACTTTCTCTTCGTTCTGCTGATGACAATCTAGGAACCCGGTTTTCCATTGGGCTCCTCGTATCTTCGAGTTATAATAATAGATCCTCTACTCTCCCGCCCAGAGCTTCGTCTCGTTGCGGTAGTACAAGGCTGAATTCCCTTTATGAACGTCATCGGAAGAATTCTTATGACTATCAGGAGCCGAAGACCCAAAAGTTTCTAATGTAGACATGCCTGGACTTTGTCACAGGTCCGGGACGGGGAAATGGGATCATCGAGAAGCGGTTGATGAGGTTGCCCAGGGAGATGTCGTACGGGAAAAGCTATGAAGTAGGCTCGAAGATTGGCTCGAAATACGTCTCAAGTATGTTGCGATAATTAAGTGTTTTGGGTCTGACAGTCGAGGGATTACAGGAAGAGGTGGTGGTTCATAAGTTGCTGGTGGTAATTATATCAAGGTAGGTAGGCTCACTTTGACCAATTAACAGTGCCCACTCAGCGGGTGCGTCCATAGAGGCGGTGACATATGGTAGCGTTCTAATAGCCGTAGGTTGTAGCAGTAGACGGTGGTATCAGATGTGAACTCGAATAATAGTCCTCAGAACGAGCCGTTAGACAGTGGATGTTATGTCAACACCATCTTGTCTAACTGAGTGTCCGCAAACAGGGGCACAGAGGACCATGTGTTTGAATGTAAACCTCTCGGAGTTCCTTGTCGGGACTTTCCCGTCTACATAGCCGACCTACTGTTGCTGAGCTGGTCCCTAAGTCTGGGCCTCGGAGGTATTCCCCGGACTATCACGATAGGCCATGCGTTAGTACCTAACGTAGTCATGTATAGGACAGAGACATAGGATAACGAGGGCCAGCCATGCAGCCAACTTTCAATGCAATGTTCTAACGTTACCGGAATAGTGCGACGAGGAACTTGGAGAAGCGGTTGGGCAAAGTCGATTCACGAGTAGGATAGCATTCTGGGAGGATGCATGGGGGTATCAACAATAGATTCCAAAGCCTACTATCAGATTAAGGCTTCAACGTGGACACAATGCAAAGCACGTGCTCCTAGCTAAACCGGTACCCTCCCGTCACACTCTGCCGCCCCCCTCATCAAGCCCTTAGTCACCGGTGTCGACCTCTAAGTCTAGCTGCACGCCGTTGCTGATCTCATAGTCGGCGAGCGTGAGCATGTCCTTGAAGGGCCGCATGCCCTGCCTCTTCAGCAGGATCTCGTGGGGCTCGCGCCCGATGCGGGCCGCGACCATGATCTTGAAGTTCTTGATGGTGTCCGACGCGAGGCACGGGATGGCCGCCTTGGTGCCCAGCCGGTCATTCACGTGCACGATGATCATCGGCTCTCCACCACCGCCACCGCTAGGCGCCGCGGGCGCTCTGGTCGGGGGCTGCGAGCTGTCGGCGCCGGAGCCCTTGGACTTGGTTTTTTTCGACGAGGAGCCGGCGCCGTTTTCGCGTTCACGCTCACGCTCACGCTCACGCTCATGCTCGCGCTCGCGGTCACGGCGCCGTGGCGACGGTGACCGCTGCCGGTAGCCTCTGAACGAGCCACCACGCCGGCTGGCATCTCTGTCGTCGGTTTCGTCATCGCGACGCTTCTCCTTGTACTTGAAGCCACCGAATGACTTCTTAGGCCGCGGCCGATCCCTGTCCGTCCTCTCGTCTCTCCGCTCTCTATCACCATCTCCTAGATACGTGTCCCTGTCCCCGCCCCCTCTACCGTGGCGGCGCTTAGGTTGATCGTCATAGTCCCGGGTCCGGTCCGTGTCCCGCTCCCGCCGGTCCCTGCCGGAGTCGCGATCTGAGCCTCTGTACCGGTCCTCGTTGCGCGACCGGTAATCGTCCCTTCCGCTGTCGCGTCTGTCGTAGTCTCGTGCTCTGTCTTGGTCGCGCAGGCGACGCGGCGAGAAACTGCGTTCGTCATTGCGGCTGCGCTTGTGCGGTGGAGGGGAATTGCCGCGGTCGGCCATCTTTGTCGGGACTACAGGCGTTGATGGAACTACGTGTTGGAACGGGGGCGGTGGAATGAAGGTACAGTATGATGTAAAGAAAGTGCGTTACTATTTGGTGCAGTACCCACATCGGAAGCTAGATTCCCGACAAATAACTGGCAGTGACAGAACAGCTGGATAAAAGAGTGTCGGCTGGCAGCAGCTGCACGCCGTTTTCCGGGGGAGAATTACTTATTGAAGATTCTCCACATTCAGATCCGGACTACTACGTTACTTTAAGACGCACTTGCCGCATTCTGCTACTCTATTATTCCAAATTTCTTTGGGATGGTTTACTCGCTAAATCGACACATCTACGTATGCGATATGATATATCACAAATTTGACAATATGAATTTAATTAGTAAGATAGAGGGCACAGAACAACTTTTCTACGCTGCAGGGATATCACCATTGGCTTAGTAGCTCGTCAACCTTTGAAATTCAAACCCAACGCCCCCCAGACAACCCAGCATACCCAGGCCGAGCCTTTCTCTGCTGAGTGGTATTTACCAGACGTTATGAGATTTACACCGAGGGCCAACCACCGGACCAGTTGAGGGTGTTCCAACCGAACTTCTTGTCTCCATCAGCGAATCCAACTCTCGTGTCGACTGTTTCATTGTTAGCCACACCAGAGATCATGCCCCAGAAGGATCATTCTTCAGCATACCGTAGTGGTAATATAAGACAGTTCCGTGAGTAGGATCAGCCATGACACCTTGGCCACCAGGACCATACACGTAGCCATGGCTAGCCAGGACCGTCGTGCCGCCGCCCTGGGTGCAGCTGACCCCGGCCTTGTCGACAAAAGGTCCACTGACGCTGTTGCTTCTGCACACTCGGATCTTGTACTCGGCTCCAGGCGCAGGCCTATTGCCGTCATAGCCGCAGCAGGTTCCCTCGGACCAGAATAAGTAGTAATATCCGCTGCGGTAATACATGAACGGCCCTTCCGCGGGGTGGCTACCACTCGGCTGGTACTGGATCTGTACGGCAGACGAGCTTGCCGACCTGGCGTCCGCGCTCATGCGGACCTGGTGGGTGTTCGCCCAGAAGGAGCCAAAGTTCAGGTAATACGAGTCTCCGTCCTTGACCAAATTTGCGTCGATGGCGTTATAAGACTTGCCAGGGGCAGAGGTTACGCCGGTTGCGCCATGGTCGGTCCAGCTGCCCGCTTCCATGGTAGGCGACGTAGCATAGCCGATCGCCGAGTTCTGCGATCCGAAAGTCGAGACGCTGTAGTACAGGTAGTAGAGGTTCCCTACTTTAGACACGTCCGGGGCCTTGTTGAGGGTATGTTAGCATGCCAGCCTTGCAACTGAAATCACGTGCCCCCCACATACCCAGAGGTCATCACGTCCGGCAAGGTTAATCTTGCTTCCGGCAGGGATGGCAGAGCCCTGAAAGACCCAGGGGCCGGTGATCGAGTTCGACTTCAAGATGCCGATCTTGTTCCCCGTGTTGAACCGGAAGTAGACCCCGTCGTCACGTCGGACGAGCGCCGGGTCGTGTGTCCAGCAGTCGCCGGTGCACGCGCCGGGGTTGGCCTGACCGCTGACGGCGGAGCTCAAGAGAGCGACCGTGGCCAGAAGGCCTCCGCAGAACTTGCTAAGAAACATGGCGTGCGTCGATGGAGATCAGAGGGGCTAAGCGGTTGACATAAGGACGGTACTGATCGACGAAGTCTGCATATAGACAAAAGACATCTTTGGTAAAGAGCGGCGCCCATCGTGCATCTATTAATACGAGAATGACTCCTGCTCAGCGACCCAACCAAGGAATGGCGGAAAATTCGGCTTCACGAGACGATCCTCGTTTCATGTAGTACTAGAGATTCCGGCGTCATTCCCCAGGCTGACCCAACGCGGCGGCTCGCTTGTAACCTTAATTACTTCCGAATCCGAAATAGAATAGCCTCTGCCTTGGTGTCCGTACGATTGGTGGGAACTACTAGGCCCGGACCTTGCCGGACTTGGCAAGGCACACTATAACTGCCATGGTCCGTTGTGGGGTGCAGGTAGTATTAAGGAGTTACCGGGGCCATAAATAGGAGTTCTCGAAGCTCCAACCCTGGTGGAAATTGATCAAACGGCTTTCAGATCCGCAGGCGCGCTGGATAAATCCATGCTGCCGTGTTCCGGGCATCCGGGCTCTGGCGACCTCTACTCGGTAGGTTTTACGTCATTGCAACCGACCATGAGCTCGGCGTCCAGTTTACTTGAAGCGTTCCAATAGAATCCTGTCACGAGAGCTTCCGCTATCAAACCAGTCGCCTTATGATCCCCGCTGTTCAAAACTTCATCTGGCAGGTCGCATGGTATCCAAGCTAGGCTTTGTCAGTTATTTGACGCGTTAATTAGATTTGTTTACCAGACTCAGGAGATATGTTCTGACAGTTTAGGGAATTTTCCGGTGCTCTGCGGACTGTACAGGCCCCTACAAGGCTATACCATGTATTGTATATACAAGGGTTGTTGGAAGATTATGAAACATGTTTTACATGGCTTGACCGCTCAATCTCGCGAGGGGACAGCCGAACGACCTTCCGCAACTTACATCGCGATTGCTCCTTCCATGAGCACTCCGTCAATACGCTCCAGATATGGATAGGTTGGCAACGTTTCCCCCATAACTACCTCTCGACAAGTTCTTGGCTCAAGTACAAGATAGGCGGCGATGAAGAAGGACGAGATCCAGACTTCAATGCGTCCGGACTCCGTAGCAACGCATCATCCAGGCTCGGTCTACTCAAAAATGCTACCAGGCAGGCTCTCGCCGTGGAGAGCGTCTTCTTACTGCGACGGATGTGAGGCCGGAAAGATGGCTTAGAGGCCGCTTCATGGCCCATTAAATCTGTGCAACAGCATTATTCAGAGGCCAATATTACGCAGCCTCGGCGGCTTGGCGCCAGTGGTTAGGCTTCACGTGCCCTGCTACGTATTGCGATGAACCAAGGTTAGGGTTAGGGTTAGATTTTCTGAAGAACCCCGTTCTCCGGTCATTGGCTGCCGAAGGTTTAGCATGTCGCGAACGGTCTGCTAAATCTTAATTTGGAACTCCCACAAGCTAAAAGAGGCCGACCCCTTCTAAAGGCTGAACCTGTCCTGACCCTAATTTTCTCTTGAACGCGTAGCTTCCCATAATTATCCTTAATCGTGACCACCCAGAGGATACTTAAATCGTATCATGTCAACGAGCCGGTTTGTAAATGTCCCAGTTAGGCTGATCGCCGGGATAGATCGCGCAGAGTTTGAAAAGCGTAAATTGTCATGGATGATCAGAGTTTTAGAGAGTAGTGGCTAGAAAGCTCTATATATATATAGTGTGGGAGCCCCGGGACAACGTTGTTGCGAGGTGCCTACAGTTCCCTGGGGCTTGATGACTAAGCAAGTGACTCTTATTCTGCAACAGTAAACGAACCAAAAATCAGATTGCCCGAAGCGGTGGCCTCAGCATCTACGGAGACTTCTCGGCCTGCTGGACGACGAGTATGAGCTCTGTCGTTCGGACGTCGTTTTCTTATCCGTCGAGCTAGAGGAGTCGAGGGGGACGACAGAGCCAAGGTCCTACAAGACCTGTCGTATCAACCCATGATAAACGATTCGGTCTAGCGAGGCTCGACTCTCGTGACATCTGGCCATTCTCGAATTCTGATCCGGCAATAATAGGCAAAAGCCTTATCTCGACACTGCTTTTCTCAACTGCGAAGAAAGCAACGTTAGACTCATCGCCCAGGGGCGTATTCTGCCAGGCGATACCAGTCAGATGACACAGGATGTCTACGCTTATCAAAGATTGTCTCTGTATAAAAGGCGCGAATAAATCCGGAAGAGCCCCTCGGAAAATCATCCTTATCGGACATTCCGTAAAACACGACCACTCCAATCACCCCGGTGAAATGGGTTGGCGTCCGTCCAAGGGCATACCCTGAACATGACTTGAGGATAATCTCCCGGGGAGCAGCGGGATATGCTGCGCAAGATTACCGGGTGGCTAGAGCCCTATGCGTGCTTGCTAGAAACTTCGCAGCGGTAGACATGCCGGAAACCGTCATGGAGACACGGCTCGAGAAGAGTGGAGGATATTCTGGAGCAGCTTTGCAGAAGAGAGTCCGCTGAAGGGTACTGAGGCCCAGCTGAAGGTGAAGAGAGAGGTCGTCAGAGAT
The DNA here is from genome assembly GCA_004155915.1 of Monosporascus sp. CRB-9-2. NCBI lineage: Eukaryota > Fungi > Ascomycota > Sordariomycetes > Xylariales > Monosporascus > Monosporascus sp. CRB-9-2. Next base: position 43,712 of record QJOA01000203.1, on the reverse strand, counting down.
GTAGAAGAGTCGTTTCTCTAGGTCATAGCAAGAAAGTAGGTCTGTAGGCAACGGGAAATCGTCTCATATTACAAGCGTCCAGGCAGCAATGGCCGTTCTGTCGTGAAATCTTTTGCTCATCAACATAATTCCTTTCCAAAACGTCCTTCCGGGACGTAGCAGGCAATGACAGGGTCTAGATTTCCAGTGCCCTGCCCTTTCGCGTGACGGTCTGTCTCTCTAGTCGTCAACACAACATTTCCCCCCTCGACCGGTGCAACAAAGTCAAATTCGACCTCGTCAGATTTGCGATCATGGTCATTCAAGCGTGGAAGCATTGCGTAGCCCGGCCCAAGGAGCAACATGCCGATGAATCCCAACCACCCGCGGGCGCGGTTCGCCGCAAAGAAATCCGCGAGTTCGATATCTGCCAGGGAAACGCTGTTCGATTCAGTGAAGGCAACGGGTTTCAGGCGGGAGACTCGTGGATTAGAAGTGGCTCTGGTCTTTCGATAGAGATCGAGCGCAAGCCCGTTGATCTTCGTTTCCTTGAGCGACATGATCGTCCGGAATGACGACTTCATAATAGTCAGTTGCATAGCAGATGAGAACATGGCCATTGCCCCTAGAGACAGAGAGCCAAGCAGCGCCAATGAGCCGATCTGATTGGTTGTTGTGTTATTCGGCGTGTCTTCGGTGAACTGGGCAGAGGTCCACGAGGCGAAGCCGCACGATAGCGTCACCCCCATCATGACCATAGAGTTCGCGATGACACGGTCCAGAGCCAACGTCGATGCCTCTGTAGCGTATTCTCTTTCCGTCTTCTGGGACGCATTGATTGTTCCTACAGCGGCAGCAAGCTCTGCGACCTCGACAGCGTTCTCACCTGGGGTTGTCTTCTGGCCATTGGCAGTTGGCGCGACTGAAGGCTGCGATGTGGGATCCCCGAGAATGGCATCGAAAGTAACTGGGACATATGCGTCGTTGGCCTTATCGATGCCCCGAAACTTGAACTGTGCCCCAGCTACGTGGCCTTGGAGTTTGTGAGTTTCCGCCACGACAAATTTTGATCGTTCCAGAAGACTCCAACTAGCCCCGGCAAAGACTAGCTTGAAAAAGTCCAAGCAGACCATCCAAATATAGAAGAAGTGAGTCATGTACGCTGCGGTGTAAATCAAAGTGATTGTTAGACGAGGAAAACTGTCGATGTTGAGGTTGTCTGTGAAGAAGCCGTTGAACATGAGGGTGGAGATGAACATGAAAACCATGAGCCAAAAGGAGACCCATTCCCAAACCATTATCTGTACCACGTTCTTGGTCAACGGCGATCCTGATGTCAACCATACAGGACGCCGCTTCTCGATGCCTGACAGCGCTGCAACCGACTGCTGCCGGCCTTTGGCGACGGAACCATCCTGCGAATCACCGTCCATCTTCCCTAAGTAGAATAGTTGTATAGCACTGCTGGAGCCTTTCTGGTCCTGGAAACTGTCGAGTCTCGCGCTAGACACGGGCCATGTGACGTCTAGAAGGCGGCCGATATTGACCTCAATCGGCCGCCTAGGATAGAGACAGGTAGTCGCCATGAGCGATCCTCGCTGGATGAGGAGAGTGTATACGAGCGTAACCAGGCCGACGGTGATGACAGCGATGACAGCTTCCGCTAGCCTTGCGCCCAAAGGCAGCGCGAGGACTTCAAACCCGGACTCAGAAAGAGCCCGTATCCCCGGCATTGTTACCGCTTGCCAGAGGAAAATAATGATAAGAAGGGTGAGACAGGAGCGGAAGGCTGCTCTAAAGACGCTTTTGTCGGAGCGGATAGAGATAATGCCAGCGCAGAAACGCCGCCATTTTGGGTGGCGGCGACTATTTGAATACCGATCCCAGTACGACATCGAGGACGACCCTGGCATCTTCGCCAACCTGCCGCAGAATGCCGGCTCAGGTGGTTTCAGCTATACTGGTGGCTTGCCTAGCTCTGTGATTGTGTATTCCCAATTTGCCTCCCCTGCTAATGGTACTGGCTTAGGAGATTAACAGGCGCCATAAAACAAAGAGCATTTAACTAAAGAATGGTTTAATAAGATTATTAGTATCAAAGCTTCTATGAATTTGAGAGGGGCAGCAAAATACGCACAGTCCGCGGATAATTGAGCAATAGTGGCTGTAGAAGGCATAAAGCATGAAGAGACTGAAAGCACGACGACAGTTGGGACGGAACAAGGCGACTGGACATTATATAATCCACGGCTAATGCAGTTGGATTGGCTCATCCTTTCGTCAGTGACATCCTATCTTGACGGGATCAGCGGCAAAGGTCCACGTCGTCCAATTCTCACGCGATGCTACTACCAGTATTTCCACTTAGCTGGTCGGAGATTTTCACTTCGCTAGTCGGAGTAAGTGCAAGCAAAGGTGCCCGCTCCAAGGATCCCTCCTAATGCCGCTCATGTTCAACTGAAATGCGGGGGCGATGGTGCCTCGGGGCCATTAGCACGTCAGTGTCTAAAGTGCAGCGGGCTGCTCTAGTACAAATCCGCCACACCAAACCGAGAAGACAACCAGCTGCATGAGCTGAAGTCACTGTCGTTGCATCCACTGCCGAGTGGCGTATCGCGGCGCTGCCGTCCTTAGGCCTGGAGCAGACCGGTGAGGAAACCGGTTATTGGCGCATCTCAAGAACTTGATGGACCCTGGACGTTGACAAAACCTCATGCACGCTCTCATCCTCATTCGTGGGGTCATCGAGCTCGATGGCCATTCACCCAAGCTTAGACCTGCGGCATATAGCAACCTTGATAGTCGCTATCATCATGATACCAATCACTACCGGTTGGCTTGGATCGTCTGGCTCCCTTGCTTGCAGTAGGGGGGTACCCACGCGATGGGCTGTCCAAGCCACAGCGATTGTAGCGATGGTCAGCTGAAGCAAGCAGGCTTGGCTTGTACCGATTGGCTCGGAGGCCTGGGAGTTTCTGTCAGATATAGGGGACATCAGTTGTGTTGTTGTATTCGGCTAATAACGTGTGCTATAGCAAGTGTAGGTACTGCTTTTAAGTCACCCCAGCCACGGAACATAAATACTCCGAGCAGTGGGCGGTCTTTCCGTGTATGGGATGCGCTTCGTACCCTTAGCTAGCATTAAAAAAGGCGAGCTTTTTAAAAGCGTTAAATGCGGTTATTGTCAGATATAGGGGACATCAGTAATGTTTTTTGTATTAGGCTAATTACATATGCTATAGCACGCATATTGCTATAAGTAGTTTAGCCACGGAACATATATACGCCCATCAGTAGGTGGCCTTTCCGTAAGTATATGGAGTGCGTTTCGCCCCCTGGCTACTGAGAGTTCCTTCGTAGAATAAGGCTAAGTATATAATACGGCTATTAATTAGTCCGCGCCGTATATAGTTTATTTCGCCGGGCGCAACCCCCATGAAGAGATTATTACGTATTACGTATATATAAGTTTTAATACAACGATATTTTTGCGTTACCTTTAACATCTCGTCAAGCTTGGGCTTAATCGTGACATTCTTTTTGATTCCTTATTGATCAGGACCGAATCACCCAGTCCCAATTTCGTATTCCGGGAAAGAACTAGAATTATCCGTAGGCCATAGCTCTTACATATACGATTGGGTGATCAAAGGATATTCTGCGGACAAAGGGTGTCCTAGGTTTGCAGCCGGCAGCCTGGACACCAACTGCCGACAAAATCTTTTTGTTTTGAAATTATTACAACGGCTCTTCTTATATATCCCTCCGCACCGTAAGGTAACTAAGCACATATACCACGGCGGTTACCCGCAACCTGGACCGCGACTTCTCTATGATGTCATGTGATGATATTCGCCATGTACAATCGTGATAACCGATTCCACGGCATACTTCCTCCCTGGATGATCACCCTGGCATGTGTGATTCTCTTACTCAACGTCTGCTAGCTGTGAAGCGCGTGTTGGTACCCTCGTATCACCGCCATCTGCGCTTTGGGGATGGTTGGGCACGTTCGTATCCCGAGCCGAGTTTCCGTTGGGGACCGACGCGTTCCTGCTGCCCATTAGCGCTTCCCCCATATCCCTCGTCAGGAAATTCGCTCTTGATTCTGGCAGTCGCAGCTTCTCTCCAGTGTCTGCACCTATTTCTGTACTCGTAGGTGAAGACGAACGCCGTTGAAGTAGGCTCGGCTTCGCAGCACGGGTGCTTCTCGGTACAGACGCCGTGCGAGTTCGCGTCGGGACCGTGGTCATATCCGTCCTTCAGGAGGCCCCATTTGTAGACGCGGCAGTTAACATCAGATAGCTCGTCCCGCGTAATAGCATCCGGGTTCGTGGGAACAAAAGCAAGGTCACGACAGATCTCGAAGACATTCCAGAAGTCCTCTCTGATATGACACCGCTGCTTGTAGTCGCCGTGGCGGATGCGCTCGATGATCATGCTGTTAACCATGCGGGTGGTGTCCTCCCATGAGTAGAACGGGGCGAGCTTTAGAAGAAGCTTCAGGAAGGACTCGGTGTGGATCGAGTCATTGACGAAAACCAGAGCTCTGGTGTCTGTCTCCGGTGACCAGTGGATAAGGATTTCGGACCTTAGCCGTTCCAGCGGGTCGCTCTCCTCGTTTACCTCAGGCAGATTAGTTTGCCGCGTAGCTGAAGCACCGGGACGTTGCGCCGCACCTCGGGGCTGGGCAATGGAAGATGACTCGAGAGAGACTGAACGCTGCGAATGTGTCGGGAGGCAGCGGCTGATCGATGGGACCTTTCTCGCTCGGAGGTCAATGTAATACTCGGCCATCCTTTGCATGTGGCTGTCCTGTATGTTGCGGAGTGCGAGGCGCTCCTGATTGAAGACGACGGTGTTGAACTGATCCGTCCCATAGGCTGCAGCGAAGGACATATCGAAGAGCTCCTCCTCGCAGTTGACCATGACCTTGGTTGCTGCTTCGTATTCCTTCCATTTGCGTCTCAGCTTCTTGTCGCACCCGTCACAAAGTCCCTGGAACGTCTCTGGTTGAGCGTGACACCACTTGCACTGGCTCTCCGGGCGTCGCTCGGGAATCCCCCGAATATTCGACATGCTGACAGTAGAGACCGTCAATTCGGAAACCCTATTAATTTCAACTGAAAAACAGCGAGCCGAGCGCGTTGCAAATGAGGATGACTCAATTGGGCGAGTCTGTGCTGTTGTTGAAAAGTGACGCGTGATATGAGCTTCTCTACGCAGTCCCAAATAAACTTCGATGCAGCCGAGACGGGATGGAGATTATCGCAAGTGAGAATGGAAATCTACTGAATCCCATTGCCAAAGCGCCAAAGCTTCACATAATCACCACCATCACGTGACAAATATGTATCACGTATGTACGCGTTGCATGTCCCAAGTCGCAATTGCAGCCGTGGAAAGACAGCAACACCACTTGATGTAGAAAGTTTTCTATCAGAAGCTTCGGGGAAAGTGATGGTTATGATAGCAATGGTGGACTTTGCAGCTTCTAACCTTGGTATATATGGAGGCCCATATCAAGAAACTAAGTTTACCTATATTACAAACACGACTATCTGTAAGGATATAAAGTATGTTGATTATTCAAGCACAGGAGACTTTTCGGCAACTTAGAACCCGTGTTGGCAAGCCTTAGGAATTCGTACGTTATGATGCTCGCTGTATCCAAGGGCATGTACGAGTCCTAGCTGTGAGGACTTCCTCCTAAGATGTAACTATGATGGCTAGTCATCCAATTTTTAACAGGGGTGCTGATCAGGGGGAATATCTAGAGTTCATAGTTAGAATATTTCCAGGAGTGAATTTCGGTATGCCTTTACGGCGCATGTACGTTGCAAGTAATCAACCGCCCGTCAGTTGGTCTTCCTGATACCGACGCCAACCGCTTATTCAAAACCTCCTGTGTAAGGTGTTCTCCTGGTATCTATTAATATCTTGTGGTTGATCCTCGTCCTATTCCATGAGACATTTACCCAGCCATCCAATAGCCAACTTCCCACTCCATTGAAACATCACCGCTATACTTTCCCTTGTATTTACGTGAGTTGTACCATCCATGTGTTCATCTTCAGACAACGATGTGCATAGAGAGGCGCGTTTCTGAGACACAGCTGGAGTACCACAAGAAGATAGATACGTAGATAGAGCTCGAACAATCCAGTCCTCGAGAGCCTGGTTTTCCGCCAATGTCTTGGGATCGGGCAACAGATTTTCGACCTCAATGGCAGTATCCAGGTCGTGCGGAAAGGGGGTGAGTAAGAAACATGCCGCTATAGTCTTGTTCTAAGGCATGTATCCGACAGCCAAACGGTCCTCCTCTTGTTGTTAGAACTGGACCGACTGTCACGGCTGTCACATGATATAATCAAATCCGGACCCCTCCAGGCCCCTTATAATCACGGATGCCGATGCTGCAAGCTAATTACTGGTTCCACTTCATCCAGGTCAAGCATAGCCGACAGGAAGCATAGGCTGATACCATCCCCTTGAAGTCCCCAATTTGAGACAGGGCGGACTTTTGGATGCCTAAGAACCGCGTCGGGGTGCACCGGCCCTGCTCTGGAAGCCGCCCAAGATTCAAGGAATAACTAGCATAACAGCCTACTTTGTAAGCATCCACCCATTAATACGATATCTACTGCGGAAAGTCGTGTAAAGTCAGCGGTATCTTCCTCTTGCCAGAACGATGTTTAGGAGTAACGGGGATAGGCCCTTTATGCGCATAAAGCGCCATGGCTCGCCTCCATTGGCGACAATGTCAACACGTACATTCAGGGGTATAAATGGATCACAAGCTGCTCGCACCACCACATAAGGCATCCGTCCACCTCTACTACACATGTTCCGCACACAGCACACCTGTATGAATCGGCCTTGAACCGCACATGAAAATTCAGAACAAGCCAAAGCGGCTGCTCTCATTATGACAGCAATTGGACTATCAAGATCGACCATCGACAGCAGATCAAACCATCAGATTCAAACGCCTGGTATGCCACACACACATCCGGAACGCCGCCAACCAAGCCAGCCGTAGTTTTGTGCAAGGCAGTAACTGTCAGAAGATATACCCGCACGAAGAAACCCCGTATGATACAGAGATGGAAGAACGAAGAAGCCACATGCAAGAATCATGTCCAAAGCCATGATATCCTATCCTATCATGACTTCTCCTTCTTGGACTTCTTCTTGCTCTTCTTCTCCGACGTGTCCTCGTCCGCATGCTTCCGCTTCTTGCCCGAAGATGCGGCTTCCGCCGCCTTCTTGGCCTCCTCCTTCTTCTGCTTCTTCAGTTCCTTCTTGCTGACGACCATCGGCGATCCGTCGGGGTTCAGCTTGACGTCTCCGCGCTCGTACTTGCGCTTGAACTTGGTCACAGAAATGCCGGCCTCCTCTGCTAACCGCATGTAGTCGGCCTCGGAGAGTTTGGCAGGCGTGTCGGGCTTGGGTGCCTCTTGCTCCTGCTTGGCGCTGCTCTTCTTTTTCGACTCCTTGTCCTTCTTGTTCTTACGTTTCGCTATATGTTGGTCAGCCAATGCTAGGTCCCTTAGATGACGCTGTTGTCTCGAGGCGACTTTACCTTTGTTTGTGCCGTTCATGTCGGCGTCCGACTCTCCATCCGATTCTTCCTCACTCTCGGCATCTGCCATAGACGTGTCTTCAACTTCTTGGATCAGAGGCTTCTTCGGCGCCTTCTTCGAGTCGGTAGCGGGAGCGTCGGCGTCGGCATTGTAGTTTCGGGACGGCCTGACCTCGAACTTAGAGGGCGTGGCGCCGTTGGGAGCGATTTTCGCTCCCTTCGACAGCAGAGGCCTTCCCTCCAGCTTTCGTAGCTTGTCCTCGAGTCCGGCACGTAACCGGATACCCAGCTCAGCCCTCTCGTCGTCATCCATGTTGACATCAACACCATCCACACCCTCGGTGCTTAATTCGGAGAGAGCATCGACGCGCAGGCACAGAGCAGCCTTGGCAGAAAGCGTACGAGCAATCTTTCCCTTGTTCTTGCCGGAAGCTTGTCCAACCAGTGATGAGTGGTAGATGAGACCGTACTTAGGCGTGTCGTGCTTGGTCTTGAGTGCCCGGAAAAGCGCCTTCTCGGCTCCCAGGATTTGTATCGTACTACCAGGGCTCTTGGCCAGTTTTAGGAGAGAACCGGCGTGCGCGATGAGGCGTGCTCCGACCAACTCGCCCAGGATCTCCGTAAGATTAGGTGCAATGGCCTTCATTCGCGACGACAGGTATTGGGAGAGCTGTTGACGGTACTCGGTGAAGCTGATGACCTGCTCGGCAAGCAGCTTGATGTTTTCCAGATCGACGTCCGAGATCTCAGTACCCATGCTGACTTCAGCGCCGGCCTTGACACGAGCCTCGATGTCATCTGGAAGGACCTCGGAAAGATCGGTGTTGGCGGCGTTCTCTCTCGTACCCATAGCCAGGATGATGCGAGCGTAGGCCAGATTGTCGTTAACAATCCGATCCAGCTCGGGGTAATGCCAGCCGTACCACTCCTTGACACGCATGGCATAGTTGTTCAACTCCTTGTCCAAGTCGTCGAGCAGCTTAATGGCCTGCACGATCATAACATCGACCTTATCGGGGGAGAACTTGAGCTTGTGACGGGAGATGGAGTGAGAGAGGGCCAGAGCCATGTTGCCGAGATACTTATTGTCCAACTCGGGGAACAGCTCGGGGAGGTAAGTCCTGATGGCTCGGAAGAGTTCACTTGTGGAAGAGTCGGATACGGGAGAGATGCTTAATTGGGGTAGGACGTTGATAGCTGCACCAAGCTTCGGATCGGCAACGGCAAGCGACGCTTTTCTCTCCTCCTTGATGTCATCTAGTAGCTGTTGAAGCATGGGAGTGACTTTACCCTCGGTCAGGGAGGTATATTCGGCAAGGGCTTGTGTAGAATCCTCAAACTTGACCATCTTCCTGAGGGAAAGCCTATGCGACTGACCGTGATTAGAACTTTTTGATTTTTCTTTCAGGTCGGCTTGGTTTCACATTCACTCACATGGAGTTGACAGCATCGGCGCCATTGAGCTGTTTGGAGATGTCATCTCGTGATAGAAGCTTCTTGTCTTTCGCCTTGAACAGGCCGTAGCTATCATCTCATCATTAGCATCACGCGACTAGGTAACACGGCAAGCAGCAGACCGAAGTTCGCTGGTAGCAACTGGACTGAAACTCACCCCGCAGGCGTCTCGGCGAGAACGAAGAGAGGCATTGTCGCAGGTAGTTAATTACGAATTAAATCGACTTCTTGTCAACATGCGCAGCTTCCCTCACCTCGGCGATTATGAGATTATGTTGCTGGGGAAAGAGGCTGGTGGACTAGAAACGCGGTGCCTTGGAGAAGGAGCCTCTAAAATTTATTGAGCCAAACAACTCGCAGCAGCAGATTGGAAGTTCGAACAAGTTTTTTTTTGCAGCAAGCGGAGCATCAAAGCTTCTGGTTAAAATTCGGCATTGACCTGGTTGGACCATGATAAGCTGATAAGACATTAAGCTACCGGTATGTATGTGCACTTCAGTACTAGTCCATAAGGAGCTTAGGCCCTTTTGAGCCTTGTGAGCCTTGGCTCCCTGCGAGCTGCTGCAGAGTGGCACCGGCATCTTCTGCTGCAGCGGGTGGTCTGGGCTTGGGTCCTGGTACGCACTGCATCTCCAAGCGTACAGTGTGTATTCCGTAATCTAGACTGTGGGGCCACTTGCAGGCAGAGCTGCCAGTGCCATCGCCGCCGAGCTTACCAAGTTACTTACAACGACATCTATCCAAGACACCACAACCGTCTATCCAACGCTGGCATTCATATTTCTTCAAACCATATTAAAGCCTTTGTACGAAGAGGACGGGTTCCTTGCCTAATACGTAATCGTCAACCCCAAGATGGAGGGCCTTTTCTTCAATGTGAACAACGGGTACGTAGGCAGCCAGCAAGCAAGCTAACTATGTCGCAGTCCACGTATCCACGTTTTGATGCGAGATGCTGACCGGGATGGGAATAGCTATATTGAGGGCATCGTCCGGGGCTATCGGAACGGCCTCCTCACCGGCGCCAACTACAGCAACTTAACACAATGCGAGACCATCGATGACCTGAAACTCCAGCTCGGCCCCGCGTACGGCGACTTCCTCGCCTCCCTGCCCCCGAACCCATCCACGTCCAGCCTGGCGTCCAAGACCACCGACAAGCTCGTCTCCGAGTTCCGCTACGTGCGGGCCAACGCCGTAGGTTCGCTCGCCCAGTTCCTCGATTACGTGACGTACGGGTACATGATCGACAACGTGGCGCTGCTCATCACGGGGACGCTGCACGAACGAGACACGCGGGAGCTGCTAGAGCGCTGTCATCCGCTGGGCTGGTTCGAGACGATGCCGGTGCTCTGCGTGGCCACCAACATCGAGGAGCTGTACAACAGCGTCCTGATCGAGACGCCGCTGGCCCCCTACTTCAAGGGCAGTCTGAGCCACCAGGACCTCGACGAGCTCAACATCGAGATCGTCCGCAACACCCTCTACAAGAACTATCTCGAGGATTTCTATAACTTCGTCAACTCCCACCCAGACATGGCCGGCACCCCGACCGCCGAGGTCATGAGCGAGATTCTCGAGTTCGAGGCCGACCGCCGCGCCATCAACATCACGCTCAACTCCTTCGGCACCGAGCTCACCAAGCCCGATCGCAGGAAATTGTATCCCGCTTTCGGGAAGCTGTACCCGGAAGGCACCCTGATGCTCTCGAGGGCGGATGATTTCGAAGGTGTAAGGTTGGCCGTCGATGGCGTGTCCGACTACAAGAGCTTCTTCGATGCCGCGGGGCTGGGCGGTGGGCCCTCCGGACCTGGCAACATGGCAGGAGGGTCCGGCGGCAACGAGAGGAGTCTGGAAGACATGTTCTACCAGAAGGAGATGGAGATTTCGAAGACGGCCTTTACGAGACAGTTCAGCCTTGCCATCGTCTATGCGTGGGTTAAGCTGAGAGAGCAAGTGAGTCGAGAGGTCTTCCCCTATTCGTTCCACCGGCATGGCACTAATTATCTAATCAGGAAATCCGCAACATCACATGGATCGCCGAGTGCATAGCACAGAGCCAAAAGGAACGGATCAACAACTACATCAGTGTTTTCTAGTTTTACCTGTTTCCTGGAGTTCGCGCTGCTTTCTCTTTGAGCCTTTGTAGAATTAATGGATGGGGGAATACCAGTGACCGCTTTCAAGTCTTCGCACAAGTCGAGGGAGATAGAACATTCCGGTAATGAGATATTTGCTCGGTTGTCTCGACGCAGGCAAGCCTGGTGTTGTATTGTACATAGTAGATTGTATTACACACAGTATCGCTTCGTCACCAGCCTCCTTATGATGCACCGTTCGATATGACGGACCTGCGCATACGGATTCTGAATAGCACCTACAAGGTGATCTGGCCCTTATACGTGGCTTCCGTCAACCCCAGCGTCTCGATGAGGTGCGTCCAACGATCGCTGCCCCGCTCCTTGCGCTCCATGTACTGCAACAGCCTCTGGCGCCTGTGGACCAGCAGCCTCAGGTTCCGCTTGCCGACCTTGTCCTTGTAGCCACGACCCTTCTCGAGCTCGTTGGCCAGGGCCCGGATCTTGGCGGTCAGGATGGCGATCTGCACCTCGCTGGAGCCGGTGTCCGGCCCCGCGCGCACGGGCGTCTCCTCCTTGTTCTCGTGGCCCCGCGCGGGCGCCCGCGGCCGCAGGACTTTGTCGGTGTTGTGGCGGCCGAAGGTCTCGACGCAGCGGCGGACGTTGGCGTGGCGGCGGTCCTTGGCGCTGCCGGCGTCGAGGTGGATGATGCGGCGCAGGGCCTCGACGGCGCGCGCGTGGGCGGCGTCGTGCTCGGCGAGCTGCGCCTCCTCCTGCGCCGGGTCCGGGTCCGACTCCTCCATGATCGTCGAGGGCTCCGGCCGCGTCAGCACGTAGGCGTTGGCGACGGCCTGCTCGAGCTCGTCGGCGCTGACCAGGTTGTTGAGCACGTGCGGCGACGTCGGCAGCGCGTGCGGCTCCGCCAGCGGGTTGCCGTGCTCGTCGGTCGGCGGCGTCGACTGCTCCGCCTGCCCCGCCGAGTCGAACGACTCCACGAACGGCGTCGTCACGCCCCGGACCGGGTCACCGCGCCGGGCCGCCCGCTCGGCCTCGAGTACCGAACGCCGCTCCAGGTGGGCATTCTTCCGCTGCTGCATCTGCGCCCACCGGTAGGGGTCTTGTTTTGCGAGTCGCCTCTTCTCCTTTTGTGACAGGGAGGCTGTTTGCGTGACGGGGAGGAGAGAGGGTGTTGCTGTAGAGGGCCTCAGGGCGGGCCGGAGACATACTGCAGGCCCAGTTAGTAAAGACATGTTGTAGGTAGGTATGTGTATATATATATGTATGGTCGACCAGTAACTGACATGAAAAGGTTGCACCAAGGCGCTGTACGCCCGGTATCCGAGGTGGCATGGTGAATTGATATCACGGAGCCAACACGAGGCCGACCTTCGCTTCAAACCGGTCGACCTACGAGTATCTCGAACTTTTGCTACAGATTCCGTCGAAGCGCCTTCAGATGCCAAGACCTGCCCGGCCCCTCGGGACTTGGGCAATGAAAAGAGCCTACGGGGCCGGAGAAAATCCGGGTCCGACCAAATCCACTTTTAAAGTTATCTTATCGTTATCAACTACAAAGCCTAATCGGACTAGCGTCCATGCACCTTTTAGCGAGCTTGTGGTAAGCTTGTTCCCACAAAAGTGAATTTTTAACCAAGTGGGATGCAGAGTTGGTGAACTTTTCGTTCAATACATCGCGAAAACGAGGGGAGACCAATTCCGCGCCGTAATACTTCACACCACTTCTTCTTGCTTTTCTTCCCTTCGTACTCTCCTTCCTTCCCGATCCTCAATCAAGCAATCCTTTGAGTAGACAAGAAGAGGAAGAAAGATCGAGATGGCGCCCGCAAGTCTTCCCGCCTGCCTCAACGCGACGTCCCAGGACATCGAGATGCTCCTGGCCTCGCAAGCCCACCTCGGTTCCAAGAACCTGCAGGTTCACATGGAGCCCTACCTCTGGAAGACCAGAGCTGACGGTGTCAATGTCATCAACATTGGCAAGACATGGTATGTTCTGGCCTCCCTGCGATTCTGCTGCATTTTCGCAATTAATCTATGTGACCCAGATGTGTTTACTAATTCTGAACCTGTAGGGAGAAGATCGTTCTCGCTGCCCGTGTCATCGCCGCTGTTGACAACCCCGCCGACATCTGTGTCATCTCCGCCCGTCCCTATGGCCAGCGTGCTGTCCTCAAGTTCGCCGCCCACACTGGTGCCGTTGCCATCGCCGGTCGATTCACTCCTGGTTCCTTCACCAACTACATCACCCGATCTTTCAAGGAGCCCCGTCTGATCATCGTCACCGACCCCCGCACCGACGCCCAGGCTATCAAGGAGGCTTCCTACGTCAACATTCCCGTCATTGGCCTCTGCGACACTGACTCCCCCACCGAGTTCGTCGATGTTGCCATCCCCACCAACAACAAGGGTCGCCATGCCATTGGTACCATCTGGTGGCTGCTGGCCCGTGAGGTCCTCCGCATCCGTGGCACCATCGCCAGCCGTGACACCCCCTGGGATGTCATGCCCGATCTGTACTTCTGTATGTGGACGCCGGATGCTGGCTAAGTTCATGATTGATTAGATACTAACCTTGTCATAGACCGTGACCCTGAGGCCGAGGCCGAGGAGAAGGTTGAGGAGGAGAAGCTCCCCGGCGTTGAGGAGGTTGGCCCCGCCGCTGTCGAGACCGGCTTCGTCACTTCGGGTGGTGGTGAATGGGAGGCCGCTCCTGCCGCCTTCACTGGTACTCAACCTGGCTGGGACGGCCAGGCCGATGAGTGGGGCAACGCTGCCGCCGCCCCGACGGGTGAGTGGGGTGCTACCGACGCCAAGGACAGCCAGTGGTAGGCACAGCCGGCGGCCGGCGGTCAGGAGCTACCCACTCAGGAGCCTCAGGGAGAATGGGGTGCGTCAACGAACGACTTTGGACAGCGTGGTGATATCGAGTGGTAAAACCATTAACCACCACAAAAAAAGGAGAACCTACCCATCAATGCAAAACGTACGACGACATTCAATGGCAGCACCGTTCCTTCTGGGGGCTTAGGTCAACTTGACAGTACTAATGAGGGAAAGATACCAGAACTAGTTTTTGTATTGGCAAACTAGGGACGGGGAATGCCCTGTACGGTCAAAGGAGTGGACTTAATCGTTATTCCGCCTAGTCTTCCGGATGGGGCTGTCATAGGAACAAATACCACCATGTCCTGTTGCATATGTACCTGCTTGTCTGGTTTTTTCATGCCCAATATACCCTCTACAGGAGATCACCGAGTGACCTGCTGGCGTGGTTTTATCCCAGGCATAACGTTTTAGAAGGACTGTAGGTTCATGTAATAGGCACACAAAACTTAGCTAAGCCATCATCCCTTCAGTTTTACGATATCCATGTAAGCGTCTGACGAGAGGAAATGTCATTTTCTCCCCCTTGGCATCGGTCCCGTCCTTCACGACTGTCCCGTCTTGAGCCCGAGTCACCCCGTATTGGTCCGGGGAAGCCATCGTCCCTCTCGTCGTTGCATGATAACAAGTTCAGATATCGAGCCAGGGCCGCCCAGCCATTTCCAATTCATATCGGGATATATGAGCTGGACGATCACTTAACATGTCTTCGTGGCTCAGTTTGTTAGAGTGCCGGTCTCAATTCCTCAAGGAATCCTAGATACGATCCACTCTCGAGATTGGGATATCCGGAGATCGTGAATGATCCTCACTGAGGACAATATTTTTTGGCTGAAATAGGCAGTTACATATAGCCGATGGGAGCCATTGCGCGGTCTTACATAGCTTAGCTCCTGGATACGAATCGTTGGCTATTAGCCCAAAAGTTCCGAGCATGCATACTGCTACCCCTGTCTCAACATCCAGGTGCCTGGAATCCCCTCAGCACTTCCATATCATGTATTGATGTGTTGGTAGGCACGCACGATGATTTGCCGAACGTACGTATCGAATTCCTATCGGATCTACTTACTAAGGCGTCTCTGCGCTTCGAATGCACATCACACATGCCTGCCATCTAATTAACGATGCGGAATGATATGTCCCTAGTAAATTACGGGTTTTACCGAATTACCCTCCCTCTCTCTACCCACGATGTAAAGCTTTCAAGAAGGTACTTTACGTCGGTTCTTTCAGGAGTCTGAGCTTATTCTCCATCAGTCCTCCGCTCCGCAATTCTGTGGTTGTTCGGACGCTATTGCCCCATGATCCTCCAAACCCCCTTTCGGCGGGCCCAAGACTGCTCGTCCTTCACGCCGAGCTCGGTGATTTATTTAGTTGCCCTACGCTGTTTTCCGATACAAGGTTCGACCCCGGGCGAAAAAGCGCCTACGCGCGGCTCCTTTCAGCGCCTCGAAATACGGACACCCGTCGGTATCGTGCGTACCGGCCGTCTTTCGCAGGTAGAAGGCACGCCAAGGGATGGGGTGTTGGTGGGTGATAGCCTTATAGCCTCTTAAACACCTGTCCTTGAACCAAAATGTCGGGGTGAAACCGGCTTCAACTGGTCATAGGAATAGTCCACACGCGTAAGCGAAGGAGATTTTGGCGCTGCGTCAACACCTCCTTCTTGAACGTCAGTGAAGAATTTTTTTTTCGTTGTGAAGGCTGGAAACGGCTGCATGATGTGCAGTTTCATGGAGTTCCTGTTGAGCTGGTTGGGGTAACAACCTTGTCAGGCGGCAGTGACGGCAATGAGGCAGTTGCCTATGATATTTTGATAAGGGTTGTTGTGTTTCCGTTCGGCTTGCTTATGGTTCCTGCTTGATTTTCGGCCAGCTGGATTTTCCTCTGCCTCTGGTGCTGAGACATAATATAACGCCGTTATACCAATATATGCACTACCTCTTACCTGATGTTTTGCCACAAGCACTATAACGACGACCGTATTCTCAACTGCTGTAGGCGAAATCCAGACTCAGCATGGTCAACGCCAGTGAAGAGCCAGACAAAAGCGCTGAAGGTTGGGTTCCGAACCAACCCGTCAGAATCTACCAGCTCCCAACATAGTCCAATAGAATTTTCGATGTCTCCTGAGGCCTTCTCTCCAGAGTGAGCTAACCAAGAGACCACCACCAACCCGTGCACTGATCATTGTGAGGCATCAGCTTGGCTGAGCTGTCATGCAAGTCGTTAAATTAGCCAACGGGACTAGGGTTTGTGATGATCCTTTGCAATTTTGCCCGACAGAGAAAGAATCTATGGCTGACTGGCATCACTATCCGTATCCGGTTGGGCATACTACCCCAATTTATGTCAGCCAACTCGCCGATCGGAGCGAGTGGATGATGCGACGATAAGTTGTGGTGTTTAATGTTGGGCCTATTGCGTCACTGGATTCCTGTATACTGGGCGCGTCCTGGGTGTCTCCAACCACCGCCGACGGCCGCCTCCGTCAACAGCTCTCTTGTTTTGTCTCTATTTCTAATATACAAAGGAGACACCGTTACTCGAGGACCCTGTATTTAATTTTTTCTTCTCCAATCAACTCGGCTTATTCAATATGCAATATTCTTCTGCGGGTGATCTTGGATCTCATATTTGGGATAAGGGGTAGAACGCAATCAGTGATTTGCGGCAACCGTGCCATGTAAAGAGGAAAAGATGTAGCTCCAGTACATAAGTACGTAGTAAGGCTGTGAGGTTGTAAGCGCTTTGTATGTGGACACTGCTTGGGAGAGGTTCTTTTACAACTGGCCGTGGTCGTATAAGATGGGTGGATGCGAATAGGGGTCAACGATATGCTTCATACTGCTCCGTCAGGTGGGTCGGTTTCGCAAAGTCAGGAGCAGGTTCAAAATTACTGGTGGTCTGCTTTTATGCTTATTTCCACAAACTAGTCATTAAGCACATAGATACATCATCAATCTACAGGACAAGGTAGATAGTCCCCAAAGAAGGTGTTATATCATTTTTTTCTTCCAGAGATTTAGATATAGAAGTGCTTACTTTAATGGGACCTATTGTATGAACATGAATCCTCCACTTGATCTTGCTTAAGAGATATGAATCACCCCAGAGTCTGGTCACACGTACGGAACACACTGACAGCCGGTTGTATCCCTGGACCCCTGAATATACTTTAACACCTGAATCCAAACGCTCCGCCTCTTCAGCCCCCATTCTTAAATCTGGTGCCTCGCCAGATACCGGGGGATATACGAATTCCTGGATGACGCCTCCTGCGTGGTTTAGTCGATGTCGGCGATAGGAAAATCCAACAGCCCATCAGAGCCATAGGCTGTCGTCGTAAACGACTAATCACTGGGGTTCAGTTCGGCATCGCTACCCTCTCTAGCGTCATTCTTCGGCACCCACTTCTCCGAGTCGCCAAAGCGATCGGCGGTGAGGCCGGCGCGACCGGGGTCCCTCATGCCGGCCTGGACCTGGCGCTGGTAGGAGACCTGGCGGAGGCGCTGGGATTCCGCGGGGGTCAGGTGGAGCTTTGGGGCATCCCGTTAGTCTTCATTCCCCTCCACGCACGCTCGGCCACGTAATAAGCTAGGGTAACTAGGTAGAAGACTTACGTAGATCTCGACGCCGAGGAGGTGGATGACGAAGGCCAGCCACGTCGCTGACCCGAAAACGATGTCCAGCGCAGCCGCGACCTCCGCGGGGTTGGACGGGTCGGTGAGGGATCCCTTGACGGGCACGACCTGGCGCGGGTCGGTGCCGGCAAAGTATCCCGCGCAGCCTGGGTACGCCGCCATTGTGGTGTCCCGGTCGCCGATGGCGTACTCGACCTTGCCGCACGGCATGCTGTAGTAGTAGTCCTTGGTCCTGAAGAGGATCACCGCCATCAAGGCCATGAGGATCCGGATCGTGATGATGGAACCGGCCTGGGCACGAAGAAAAGTCAGCTAGATACTCCGTGGGGGGTGCGCATGCCTCAGATAGGGGGGAAGGGAAAAAGGGGGTGAGCATACGTAAACCCAAGCACGCAACATCCATGCCCGGTGTTGCTCAATCTGCAGTCTCTTGATGTTGGTGTACGCCATGACGAGGGATCCGATAAACGCGAGCCCCAGGAAGCCGATACCCGTCTGCACGTCCAGGCCTCCGCCGAAGGAGGTACCCACGACCATGAACGCCCCGACGGTGCCGAGGAGGGACAGGATAATCACGGCGTATCCGTTGACTCTATGGAAGAGGATGAACTTGTGCCGCACGACGGGCACAAACTGTACGCAGGCGAGCAGACCGCCAGGCAGTATGCCTGCGAGGTGGAGGATTAAGCCGATGCTGTACCGCCGCTCGCTGAGGTAGTCAAAGCACGCTCCCGGGGAGGCGCCGCCGCCCGGACCGCAGAACCTGCCGTAGAAATCCAGGTACTGCAGCCGGGAGAGGCAGAACCCGAAGAGCGCACCGACGAGGACGAACCATAGAACGAAATTATAGCCCTTCGAGAACCCGACGGGGTGGTATATCTTCCGGGCGAAGGCGACGAAGCCGTTTCTCGGGGGCCCTCTGGGTGTTACAGGCATCGCGTATAGAGAGTCCGGGGGGGTTTAACTCTAGGAAGGCCACTTAGTTATAAGGCTTATTCGACTTTTTCAAACCGCTCCTTGGGTGGTGAACATGTCTGGATGACAGAGGCACGTCTCTCGCTATGAAGTAGGTACGCCAGATATATGCTCTACGATATGCGATCGAGGCTCACATTGACAACTACAGACAACGCCGATTCCCACTGAATACTTGGCATCGTCGCACTTCATGATGCTTTCATGGTGGTGGTGGCTGTATAGTGGTGGTGGCTGTATAGCTGTGAGTATCAACACTCAGGTAAGGCAATCCGAAGCGCAAAGTGAAAGCGACGATCCGGAGGAATTTCATTCCGTCGAGGTAGTCGTGGATAGGTTATCTTGGAGGACGCCGCCCGCAATTAGGACACGCGAACCTCACAATGCTCAGATACTAAGCCGAATGACTTCAGCGGCGCTGCATAGCCCCTTTAACGCTAGGGGCGCCGATATGTATCGGTATTCCTTCTGTGTTCTGCGGAACAGGCCTCACTCGCCCACTCGTGAGGGCACATTATGACTCACACGGTCACACAGGCTCCGATCGTAGCCTGATTTCTCAGCTATCAGCTTAACGCTTCCAGGGACGGTTGATTTTGCCAACACGTGGTAAGTGAAATGGAGCTGAGTCCCTTGAACCCCTTTTCACATACTAGCCTTACCTAATACATTCTGGAAGCAGCGCGGCTTGCATGCACTGAGTACAGAACAGGAAAAATAAGCGAATGCGAGCCCTGCTTACTACTACGTACTTAGTCGGATTATTTGCTTATCTCCAGCTTCTCCACAATCCTCGCTTTCGGCTCCAAGTCTCCCCGCAGGCCGGGCTTCGATCTATGTTACCTAATCCCTTTTCGATGGATTGTCACCGGCCGTTCGCCAGTCATGCCGTATAAGTTTGTCCGATAGTAGCCATATTCTCTTTTATGGCCTTCATTCGACCCCTTTTATCAGTTAGCTTCTTGTCCGAAACGGGCCGTCCATTGTAAATGACGGTAAAACAAGACGGGCGGCGTTCTCTTTTCCTGCAAACCTTCCTCGAGTGCCGAAATGTTACGAGGGAGTGAGCTTCAAGCTCGCCAAAGACGACCGGGATGTCACCCTACCGAGTGCGTCTCGGGGCGACACTGTCATCTTGCTGGACAATCAACCATACACCCGTGGAGGTTGCGAAACCGGGAACGATTGTCCAAAGTGTGACGCTACGTTGATAACTGTCTCGATTTAAACTCGCCTCTCCTCTAAGATCCTTGTTCATGCAACGAGCATCTGCGGGTGCGGTACTAAGTACACCCAGAACTTCCCAAGGTCCTTCTGCAGCAGCGGATCTATCTCCGTGCACTCTGTAACGAAGCGGGAGAAACCGGCGGCCATAAATGCGGGCGCTAGAACTACCTGCCTAGGTAGGTAGGCCAGGTTATAGGCCTCCGGCTACAATAGTGCTCCCGTCTGTAAGTGCCCAACCGTAAGAAACATCTAAAATCTCTAAAAGTTTTACCTGCAATCCAGTAACTGGAATTTCTTTTTCTTACACATGTCGCATTACACCTCACAGAACTTTGTGACTACTTACTACATATAATTAAACAGCCACCGGTGGAGTCCACATCGAAAGTATGGCACCGCGTCACAGTAATTTAAAGGGTGTCTTAAATCTCACATGCGGGTCCCTCTTGGCGGCTTGCACTGAGCTTCTAGTTTCTCGCATTTCGTCGGATAGGAAGCTTCTCCGTACAGCATGCAAAAAGCATCTGCAAGTCCCTTGGGCCGTCCCTTCAATCACGAATGGGAGCGCGATCCGCAAGTGCATGGGGACTGTTGCTGCGTAAAGGCCTTCTTTGCCCTCAAGGGTCATCAGTTTGCCATGGAGTGCGCTTGGATCTTCGTGCACCCACTGAATGCATGTTTTGGCAGCAACACACTGTAACCATACATCATGAAAGCTTTCCAATCATCTTTGCAGGTTGCGACGGCAGGACTTTGGGTTAGAGTGCAACGTTGTCTAAGCGATGGTGTCTTCGCTTAATACGACTCGCCTGGAACTCTCGATATTGGCCGGTGATCAGCCGCATGCGGCAAGTAACGCGAGATCCTGGAGATTCCTATTGGACCTGTGAACTTCTATGCCGCGTAGTAGATGCTCTGAACGACCGCAACCGAGCTGCACAATGAGCCGAGGGGCTTAACGGTGTTATTAGCATTTTTTCCATTGGCCGGGTCTATACGATGGAAACTTACCTTAGCTCAACGACGTGCCCATCTCTTCCCAATGCCGTTAGTTTGCCCGGAACCGTTGGCGTCCCGAGAGAACCTCCCCGGCGTGATGCGGCGATACGGCATGGCTAGAAACGACATCGGTCCAGGGGTCTAGTGGGCTTCCCCTTGCATTCGCCATATAAAGCATAAATATAGAAATATTTAGGTCCATGCCGCTGTGATCCTCTCGTTGCTGGCGTCGAACTTTTCCTCTCCTAGTAGCTGTTAGGGCTGACTCAGTGGAAGGCTTGCGGGCTATCTTTGTGGGACCTAATTTGATTTGCGGGTCAGCGCCAGTACCGCTCGGCTTCCTCTGTATACATATATATAGTCACGAATGTCACCGCCCTCTTGCGTATCTTCTCATTGTGAGACGATTTATGCCATCGAATAACTCTCTGTCAGACCTCGCGATCGCCTTGCCTATTCAACACCAAGTATACGCCCCGGGTAGGGGACGGAGGAAGAATGGCTACCGTCGCTGAAACGCTGCTCAGTCCGCAAAGCTGGCCGGCAAGCTTGTGGGTATTATTGTTGACGGGCCTGGCCACCTTGGCTGTCCAGGTGTGCTGGCGCCCGGCCCTGCCGAAGAACGCGCCGAAATGGTGGAAGGAGGGGGACTGGCCCGTCCTGGGCGCACTGCGGTTCTACTCGCAGCGCGCTGACTTTTACCGGGAGGCCATCAGCCATTCCCCTAGCGGCAACTTCAGCTTCTACATGGGCAAGAAGCAGCTCATCGGCCTCTCTGGCCCGGAGGCGCGGAAGGTCTTTTTCGACAGTAAGGGCCTGTCTCTTAACGAAGGGTGCGTAGGCTGGCTTTCCCCTTTTTTCCGCGTCGTGTTCCCCGCTCCCCCGGCCGCTGTTGTCCTCGGATCCGGAGCCCCCGCAGAGCGTGGGGTTGACGACCGACTATACCTGATCTGACTGTTCTGTGATATAGCTTCGCCGAGCTCTCCACGGGCCAGCCGCCCTCCGATAATACCACGGATGACTTCAGCGCCTTCTTCAGGAGACACCTCGTCGCCATGATCAAGAAGGAGAACTTCGTCAAAAACATCGACCTCATGGCCGGAGATACGCGCAAGGCCTGCGAGGCCCTGGCCGCCGCGCCGCCGTCGAAGGCCGACCCGGCTTGGAAGGTCACTAACCCGTTCGACAGCCTGTACCAGATCGTGTACCAGCTGACTATGCGCACGGTCGGGGCCAACGACATAGCAGAAGACCCCGAGCTGCTGCGCAAGACCCTGTCGATGTTCGAGCAATTCGAGAAGTGCAACTCGACCCTGAAAATCGTGTTCCCCTGGTTTCCCACGCCCAATCACCGTAAGCAACTTCCAGGGTTATTTCCTTCCCACTCGACGTCGCCCGGGCTAAGCCAGAGGCTTTGATTGGACCGCTATGTGGAATGACGGCTCTAGAGACCGGACTTATTTATAATATGAATTGCGATGACTGGTCCGACCATCTTGAAGTGATAAATGCTGACTCGCGACGTCACAGTGCTCCGTATGTATAACGGCGCGCGCTTGGCCATGGTGTTCCAAAAACTCATCGACCAGCGCACGAAGACAGGCAAGAAGGGCAATGACGCGCTCCAGTACCTGATCGACCAGGGCGCCGGCATCCGGGACATCATCACGGTGAGTTTTCCTTTTCCTAATCCCTATTTACCTTTACCGGCGGTATGCGCGCCGCCGTCGACCACACTCGCTTACTTTTCTTAGTTCCAACTCGGCGCACTGTTCGCGGGCCAGGTCAACAGCGGCATCAACGCGGCGTGGGTTCAGGTGCACCTGGCGCGGAACCCGGAGTGGCTGGCGCGCGTGCGCGACGAGGTCGACGCGGCGGTGGCGCGGCACCGGCTGGAAGAGTCCCAGACGTCGGCCGACGTGCTCAGCACGCTGACTGTCGACGACTGGGAGTCCGAGTTCCCCCTCATCGACCTCTGCCTGCGCGAGTCGATCCGGATGACACTGCCAGGCACCGCATTTCGCAAGAACGTCTCGGGCCACGACATCCCCGTCGGTAGCACCGGCGAGGTCATCCCCGCCGGTGCCTTCGCCGCCTACTGGCTGGACGAAGTGCACATGGACGAGAGCCTGTACGCGGACCCACTGCGCTTCGACCCCGGGCGCTACTTCGAGGACCGCGCCGAGGACAAGAAGGTTCACCACGGCTATCTCGGCTGGGGTTCGGGCCGCCATCCCTGCCGTACGTTCCCCTTCCCCCTTTTCCCCTTCCCCCTTTCCCCCTTCGTCTGGGGGTTGCTGTCCATGGGATGGCTCTGCTAACTCCGGACGTGTAAACGTTAGTGGGAATGAAATTCGCCAAACTCGAGATGGCCGTCATCACGGCGTACTTCGTCGGCATGTTCGACTTCGAGCTCTCGGACAAGGACGGGAACCCGTCCACGAAGGCGCCCCGGCTCGTCAGCCGAAACCAGATGCAGGCGGAGAAGCCGAAGGAGCCGATATACCTGCGGTACAAGCCGAGGGCTCAATAGAGGGATACATAGAGTGTGGTGTCCGTGCTTGCAGGAAACGACCGGACTGGCCGGTTTTGAGGACTATACCGAGACCAGCGCCGTTCTCTTTTCGCAGCCATGTCTTAAACAGTGACGGTCGGTGTTAGCGCGTGGACGACGCGTTGACGATGTGTGGAGCTTAGAATAGTTCTGAGGAGCACTTTTCTCGGGCGCCGGCATCTCGGACATGGCACATCGCGTTGCCGACTATTCGCAAGCCGTCGGCCCTGGGCGACAGGGGGGAGGGGGACTTCGGTGGGACGAAGAGCCGTCCGAGTGGCCTAAGTGAAACACAAGGTATTCTGGACATAACTCATCGATTGTGCATATAAGGGGAGAGAAGGGACGAGCTCCAGGGGTTGGGGGTATCCGTTATGTCATTATACGTAGGCCATGTATAAAAGCTATGGGCACGCCGCATGCCAGGCCGTATATTTTATAATTCACGATTCAAGACATACAACGGACGTGTCCGGAGCCAAGTGGAGTACGCACCGTTGCGCGAACTAGTAGTATAATGGCAATATGAAAGTCCAGTTGAGCAGATGAATACATAAGCCCCGCGGGTGATCCCCTGCCCGGGGCGAACCCTCCTCGGCACGTGTTACAGCGCCAATTTCTCCTGGTATCGGAAGAAGAGAATGCACGACGAGAGAGCCCATTCAGGAGCCTACAGCAGACCACGTACCGGTATGGCGAAAAGGAGGAGATGAAGCGAAGGGAAGGGAAGGAGAGGAAGTTGGAACAATCTTTTCAGCTTTCTGGGTTTCCGAGCTTATCTAAGTAGTTAGTCGGGGGCTTAGCATGCAAGTCATCAAATGGAGATGATGGGTGGGTGGGTGGTGACCTAGGACGGAACGAACCCAGAGGGAAAGCCATACGTAGTACGATGTCCGCCGGCGCCTCCGAAGGCTACTGGCTCGGCGCCACATGCTCGGTAAGCGTGTCACGGGATGGACATAGTCGTAAGATCCGAGATATTGTGTTGCGAATCCTTTCATAGCTCGACATATAAGTAGCCAGGCCGTTCAGAGAAGATAGCTACAATGAGCGGGCATCACGAGAAAGCGATCGACGAACCAGCGGACCGCTTAGCTTAGAGGACCGGCCGACACGAGTCACACGGCACCGGGAGCGAGAGGTCTATGCTAACTTCGAATCAGTTCTCTATATCATTTAGGAACGCTATCTAGTATAGTCAAGCCATCGTGGAAAAAGAGCACGGCAAAGCTGGAGCAAAAGAAAACCACCACGGGGTTCGTTCGATATAGCCCGCTTGCCATTGCCCAGGGGGTATCTTGAGCATTCGTCCAAAAATAAACGCCATCCCCCAGGTATATCCCGTCTTTCCCGTCTCTTGCCCTCTATCACCCCTCGGCAAATCCTCCTCCCCCTCTATTGCACACTTTCCACAGCACCGTCGTTTCAGTCATCATGTGACGTTCAAACGAGAGGCGGCAGGAAAAGAAAGACGCTATAAGACTGCAAAAATGGCGAGCGAATGCAGGTCGGCCGTGTCGCATGCGAATGCCCACCCCTTAACGTTATATGCAGGCGCTAGGCGGGATTGCCAAAGGAAGAAAATAACAGAAGGAAAATCTGCGCTGGTACAGGGCTTGCTGTGTTCATAATCAGCAATGCATCTGGTTGGTTCGGGTTGCGCTGTTGAGTCGTCGCTTGTATCATGGTATAGCGTGCGTATTAGACTGGGTTGTATGTAAGCGTCGTATTAGTACATGGCATCGGTTGCGCGGGCGAGTTGGCGTCTATGATGATTGGTCGCTGACCAAGACAATGCATAGCAAGGGATGATGATTCCTCTGGTAATTTCGATCCAGTATATGATGTACAAGTTATAGTTCGTGTCGTCGTGCTAAGAAAAGGGGCTCGATTATATAAATGGTATCATTTGAGACTACTCAAGGCTCTCGGAGTGTTTTCTAATATCATCATCACTGAGCGCCGTCATCCAGAGACAGCGTTCGGTGATGCCTTCGATCGGCTGGAATTGGTAGAGGGTGCTCGCTTCGAGCAGACGTAGCAACGTTTTCACCACGGAAGCGGCGATACGACAGCGCTCAAAGTTGACTAGGGGTGCCGTTGTCGGTGAACTCGCGATCTCCGAAGGCCTTTGCGAGTTGAAGAGAAGGTCATGGGTGTAAATGCAAACGAACGGAATGCACCCAGTATCAGCAGAATTGCTACCACCTTCCATTTCTGCTCGTATGTTGTGGAAATTCTTAGTCGGTGACACAAGTGACTCAAGCTCAGACATGGTTTTCAGGTCCGCTGGGGGCACCATGGCCCAGGTCTTGGTCAGCCTCGCTATCTCGTTCGAGGTCAAAGCGATGGCAATTTGACCCGTGGTTGCAAAGTTGCGGTACCTCCTGCAATGTGCGGCAATGTGTAGGAACTTAATGACACATCGGGCTCGTTCTTCGGGGTCTTGTGTGAGCACAATTTCGGAAATTACCCACTTAACCATAACGTTGAACCGAGCGATGACAACTTCGACGCCATGGGCATCTGTATTCCGGAGGAAGTCAACCCAGGATCTGGGGTCGGTATTGGCATTCTTCCACCGCATGTCAATGAGCTCTTTCCAGTCCACTTCGTTAAGCGCGTCTTTCTCAATTAGAGTAAATTGCTGAGCAAGGACTTCGGAATCGAACGCGAGTACAAATGGCAGATGGACAGAAAATTTCTCCTTCGGATCATTTCGTGGAGGCTCATTGTTATTAGAGGGGTTTACAGATTCTCCCAAGGCGTTATGGTACATCTTTACGGTGGGAGTACCGCTAGGCGTCACCGGGAGAGGTTTTCGAGACCAGATTTGGTGGCCGTGCACTTCCGGGATATTGACCTCCGGAGGCAACATTTGCAGGGCCTCTTGTAATGTCATCGCGGGCGATTGCTCTATGCCAGGCCATTCACTGGGTTGTACAGGGTTAGCGGGGGCTGTTGCGTCGTCAGGATTGGGAGGTTTCCTTGGTGAAGGGGCTAGCCCGGGCGCTATCTCGTCCAGCTCGATCATCTCGCCGGACAGCTCAGAAGACAGATCGGAATCGTCACCGCTATCAACGTCCAAGAATGAGTGGATTTCATCAGATCTTGGTACCGACTCGCCCGGCTTTATATTGTCCATGCTCCCGGTTTTCTGGACGATCTCATAGGAGGGATGGACAGACATGGCTACCGCGTCATCCCACTCCTCTGGCGTATCCGGGCCTTGGAGTATAGATCGGTTCGTCCATTCTCTTGTGTTCGTCTTGCTGTGGCCATCGTCCGTCATGAGCCCTCGCTCCAGCAATGGAGTCGAATCGTACGAACCCCCTGACGCTTCCGAGAAAAAGGAATGCATGGTTGAGCTTCGAGGAACTTGTAGCGTGACTCGGGAGGTGGTATGGGTATCCGAGACGGGGGATACAGCAGGGTCACCATCCTCGCCGACATGTAGATTGCGCTGTGTGTCCTCCTTCTCTTTGCTTTGTGCGCTCCCCACGGCCGACATTGGACTTATGGCAGTTTCTTGCGGTTCTCTAGGGGAGACGCCGCGCAAGTCCATGGAGAGCTTCGGGACCTTCTTTTCATACTTTCCCTCCAGCTTTAACAGAGCAGATTCGACACCGCCGTCGTCATCCACGTCATCGGGAATCTGAGCCAGTTTCTGCGCTTCAACTTCAAACGATGCCCGCACTACTGGTTTCGATGAATGCGTACTAAAAAGGGATAATCGGTGTTTCGGGGCTTGCTCTGCAACAGCCCCAAGTGAGAAGATGCCAGCGCGGTTTTGCGAAAAGTCGCTGCTAAGAACGTCAACAAACCCACCGGTATCCCGAACGGGACTTCGTATGTAGGAGCTTCTGATAGATTCGGAATATGTCGTAAGGGAGCCGGCAGACAACGATCTATGCAGTGGAGAGGTGTCGAGATCAGCGACGTTCTTCACACCCTTAAGATCACCACCTGGCATCCTGCGTAGGACCCTTAGCGGAGGCGGCATGGAGGCCTCCGATCTAACCGAGCCTGAGTAAGTAGTGGCGTCGAAGCTCTTTACTGTCGATTCCGCAGCGTAGCCACTCTGAGACGATGCCCACCTTCGATGCATTAAGGATCCCCTAGACCGGTAACTACGACTCGATTGCTGTCTCCTGTGCTGCCTTGCGTGACTAGGTAGCGGCGTAACCAGCGATTGATGCACAGCATCAACAGGTGACCTAGCACCGATACTTGTGTCTTCGGATGGGCCTCCAGAGGCGCCCAAGGTAGCCAAGTCGGGGACAAAGGGGGGCAAGGGATCAGTAGTCATCGTGGTCCTATTGGTCTGCTGACTGAGGATGAGTGAAGACCTCCTTGGAGTGCCTCCATTTCCCACTGGGCCCGGCGGCGTGTTTGGCGGCGTGGGATCTGCAGTACCAGCGGGTACGAAGCTATCTACAAAATCTTCCGCAGGCGGTTGCGACACCGGCAAGGCACCTGTCATAGCTCGGTGGTTAAAAGGATATGTGCCATCGACAATAACGATAGACTTGCTTCCTGTCGTGATCGCAGTATCGCTGGTGGGCCTTACTTCGGGTTCCGAACTGAGCTCGAATGATGAGTCCAAATGAGCTGCGGAATAATCCAAGTTCTCGTCGCCTATCTTGACAGAACTGTTGTTAGCCTCGCCCTCCGCGATAGCATCCTCTCGAACAGCTTTCTTGAATTCTTCAGAGGATAGAGCGCCGAGCAGATCAATGCGCACAGGATGCCGAACGCCATTCGCGCGGGATCGTGCTTGAGGCACGATTGCTGTCCCTGGCAACCTGTTCGTCGTCGCGCTTCGAGGACCGATAGGCGCATTGTTGGCGAAACCTCCTCGCGGTGACGAGACACCTTGGGCTCTCGTACTCACGGCTCTACGAACGCTATAAATGAGCTTACGCATGCCCTGGCTAGACATTGCTGATGCGGATTCTTTCTCCTTTCCCTCATCAGGCTGCAAAGGCTGGAAAATGGTGGTCTCGCGGCTAGGGCTCCCGCAATAAGGCGGTACCATGTCGACAAAAGGCTGTCCCGGAGGGAGAAGGTTGCCTCTGACGAGACTGCCAGCATAGGGGATAGTTAGGAATAACTCGGAACTTTTGTAGAGAACCCTTTCAGTCGTTGTCCCGTGCTCTCGGAGAGAATCGGTAAGGCTGTTATTTCGCCGATGAGAAGCCTGAGGCCGCACACGTTTACCGGCCAAAGCCCGCGGAGTAGGGGCAACAGGTTCGGTATTGGTATACATTGAGCTGGGGTCGACCGGATGCGCACCGACCGGATGGTCATTATGCGAATCAGCCGTTCGTACCGCTTTGGTCGGAAACGAACAAGAGAGTACGTCAAGGCTCAATGTGCTGGTGGGCGAGGTTTGAGACCGTTCCAATCCTTCAGGGGGTCGCTCCTCAGGCGTAGCGGGGCGTTCACCGCCGAGTAGGATCGAGTCGATATGGCCAGCCTTAGAGACATCGGCGCAAAAGGTGTGATCCGGACGCGAGTCTCTCTGGGGAAGGTCGACGTTGAGCAGATGAGGCGGTTCTTCCGAATCCGTCTCCCAGAAACCAGGATCAAGATTAGGATCACGGTGGCCGGCAATCCCTCCAGGTGCGATGGGGATTTCGGGACCCAGAGTAGCTCCAAACTCCGGCCCGTCCCAGTAGAGTGCGCAGACACGTCTCCAGCACTTCTTCAATTCACCGAGGATTTTGAGCTGAACTCTTCGACACTGCTGATCCTGGACTTGAGATACCTCCTCAACAAGATCGTTGACAATATTACAAAACGTGATCCGCAGATGGTAATCTACGACGAAGTCGTCCACGAAATAGTTTAGGATCCAATGACGGATGGC
The DNA here is from genome assembly GCA_004155915.1 of Monosporascus sp. CRB-9-2. Taxonomy (NCBI): domain Eukaryota; kingdom Fungi; phylum Ascomycota; class Sordariomycetes; order Xylariales; genus Monosporascus; species Monosporascus sp. CRB-9-2. The sequence continues at coordinate 14,440 of QJOA01000203.1, read as the reverse complement.
AACAAACGTTCTCACCCGCACCACCATACCTACTTCGTCTTCTCTCGTAAGAGCCCATTGAAGCCGGGCAATTAGCATGCGAAGTAGGTCCGAAGTCTCGAGAAACGAGCGGAAGGTGAGGAAGAAGTCGGAGATCAGTTCGTAGTCGAGAAAATTAGGTGAAGTGATCTCAGCAACGAGTCGAGGAGGCGTGGCGGCTGTAACCGCGCCAGTGAGGGACGAGTAACGCACGACGGAGCGTTCATCGCAGCCTGGACTGAAGGTAAGCGAGTCAAACATGGCGGGTTCGATTGACATGGCTGTTGAGCGATACGCAGTGGTTTTCGCTGGCGGCACTGGAAATCGTGGTACGGTGACGCTATCAGGACTCAATAAGCTTTCTGCCGCGAACTGGAGCTGAGGTACAGCAAGAGAGCTCGGCCTGTTTCTACTGCTGAGCGACTCGGGATGGAGTGAATTCATTTCGAGCGGCGAGGTTCGAAAAAAAGACGCAGTGCTCGAGCGAATATCCTCTGTTGGGGCGTAGGACGAACCACGGATGAAGGGCGTCCCTCGCAGACTGAACCGGGGGGTGCCTATCTTCCACGAGGGGATGGGAACTTGGAGGAGCGGGTTCCCTTCGAGATTGAGATCCTCGGCCGTCTTCGCCTTCGCGTCGGCTCGCGGTTTCGATATGACCACCTTGAAGGCCCCTGTATCCCCTTCATGGACAGTTGAGTCTGACATAGCCCGACGGCGACGAGGCCTTGACGTTTGCTTAGCCTCGAAGTAAGCCTTCCTAACTGCCAACCCAGGTGATGGACTATCCGCCAGAGGAGTCAGTTGGGTGGTGAGAAATTCGCTCGCGTCATCGGTGCTCCCCCTGAAGTTGGTCAAGGAGTTTGAAGCTTCGGTACTTGGCGGCGTGATGGGAAAGACGAAGTTGGGTTGAGGGTATCTCTGGTTCGCCGGGCGCACAGAAGGCCTATATGCCATTGTCAGCATTTACGATGGCCGTCGGCGGGTGCGGTCGCTCATAGGATCGACCATAGCAAGGTTATGGTTATAGGTCCGCTTCGCATTGCGTGAAGACCTACCTCAAGAATATGCGGCCATTGTTCCCTACATTAGCCACAGTAAACTTCCGTCCTTCTCGACCTGCCGAACCGCCATCTGGCGTAATACTACTTTTCTCGTTGTCGCCATCCTTTCTAGCGCCGGGGGCGACATCTCCCGACTTCCTCTCTACCACCGGGACCAAGTTCTTCGAGCTGGCGAGAGGCGAAGTACCGCCGCCCTTGGCACTTTTGTCAGTCTCGTGGCCGAGTGGACGCGGTGGTGAGCGCCTGAACTTCGGCTCGCGGACACCCACGTAGGGCGACTTTGCGGTTCTAGTTGATAGCTCTCGTCTCGGCAGCTGGCGTGAGGCCGGATTCGGCCGCGGTTGCGCGGGCGGATGAGATGCTAAGGGATCGACCTCCATGTCCTTGAGGCGTGGCAGACAACAATCACGATGGCGCTAGAGTGATGCATTGAATGTAGGAATTGCGAAACGGAAAGTCGACCAATCCGTCGAGCGAGTGACGAGGGGGAGTGGCAGAATGAATGACTATCGTCGGCGCAGGGGGGGGCGAGGATCAGGGCGTCGCGTACACAGCGGCATGCGACGGAACTGGTGTGGTGATGACCTATCGAACTTGGAGCTGGAGCTGCCCCGAACCGTCTGGCATCGTATTGTCTGGTTGTATGCTACACGTAGAATTCGACTACCAAAGACAAATCAGACGACGGAAAGTCGCTGACGTACGGCTGCGAGAGCCGTCGTTCAGAGTGCCCCGTCGTGGTCTGGCGGTTGTGAAAAAGTGCAGGTGTTGGTTCTCAAAAGGGACCGGGGGAAAAGAGAAGAGTGCAGTTAGTAAATGAAGGGGGTTGAATTGAGTTTGCGCTGGGGTGGGCGGGACAGGGCATTACAACGGAGCTCGAGGTGTTAGTACTCCTGTATGTACTTGCTGCACTTGGTTTGTACCGTACCGGCTGGTTGGCCGACTGGACATCCCTTAAGTTAGATGCTAGACGTTCCGGGTACAGAGATCCTGGTGCGCTCATGCACGCTACCCGAAATGGTTATGACTAACGGATTACACCACTTACACGCGCAGCCCAGTCGCCAATATAGAATATTATATAAGAATCTTTACTAAGAAAGACGACAGGTCGACTGCCTACGTAATAAACCACTAACTATCAGTACTTAAACCGATATAAAAATCACATACAGCCCTTGTGCCTCATAACATTTCGTTTGAAATCACATACAGTTTCGGCCGAATCAACGGCATGCAATGTAACAGGACAAGTTGGATAGAACGTACAGTTGCGGATAGGGTACCTATGTATTTTGAGTTGTGGGGCCGGATTTGATATCTTGCTCCAAGACCACATGCAGGCTGCAGTATCCCCATCAGCCCTCATCAGCCCTCCGACCCACCATTACATGTTGATGTCCTTCGCAAAAGCATCATGAGAACGCACTCGAGCACTCATATGTTAATAATGGGGAGACAGTAACCGGGAGGACTACCCTGGCGAGATTGTACGGTATACCATGTCCGCTGGGGCTGACGCCGATTACAAGCAGTATAGAAGTACGTAGGTAACTTAAGTAGATTGATCTCGGCTTTACGACCTTAAATCCCCACGTTTTGGCCTTATAGAATCGACAATGAGGGCATCCGGGTTACTAACTAGGGCTCAGCTCTGGAAGGGGGTGCAATGTTCCTAATGGCCCGGTAGTGTCTGATGTAATACTGATACTACAGATGCAAAGGAAATGATCGCCAGATGACCTGCAGAAACCTCCCATTTCTAGGGTAATACACACCGTTGGGTTGTCTGCTGCTCTATTCTTACCTTAGGTGGCTGGGTACCTAGTAACCTTAGGTAATCTACTAAAGCTGCATTGTTAGGTCGAATCTGTGCAGATGGCCGTACGACTCGCCCGTGGAAGGGATGGAAGCTTCCAAGACTAAATACACTTCCCCATTGATCGACCGACACTGGCGTTTTGAGAGCGCATGGCTTTGCATACCCGAGCTGACATCGTCCCCGGCCGGACGGGGCAAGCATACTAATTAAATCTCGACACATCTGGTTGTGGCCTGGCATTAGACGAGTTATCAACTCCACTGATTTGCTAGTTGCTTGTTATGCGCAGCACTATGCCGTTGACGAAGAAATGCGGATGGGCATGAGATGTATGCCATAATTCGGCGACATGATGCTTTTCCCGGCGCTGGAAAACAATCTAGCCTACCTACACAAGTATGCTAGTTAGTTCAGGTAATACTCGGTGGTCATCAGGGGCTTCGAGGCACCGGTTTTTAATAGACATCATCATGGCTTGTAGTCTCCGGACGCGTTCCCGGATTTTGGACCCGTTTCCTTCTTTCTGCTTGTAAAACAGATCTGACCAATAATTTAAGCAAGACCTGTCCCAGGGTCAACATGACCGTGCATATTTATATTTACAGGTGACGTTTATGCGGACTGCCTGATTGACATCATCTTAGCAAGTTGATACACTGGGGCCGTGCGACAATATGTGTCGTGCCTCACAGCTATCATTCTGAGGCCGTGACGCTAAAGGGTCTCGGACATACCTAGTACGGCAGATCCTTTGACCCAAACCGACTTTCTGAAATACTCGTCTCGCAGCCTGAGCTAACGGACAGGATATTCGAGTGCGCCGAGCCAGCAGGCGGGGGCACTCGAAAGCCCGGGGCCAGTTATTTTCCCACGGCCGAATATTCAATCCTACCACACCTGAGCCTTTTTGGCAACTCTACCGCCTATCATCCTCGCCCCCGGAAAACAGCAGCGCCAAGTAGCCATGGGTGGTTAGTGGAAATAACTGGCCCACAAAAGTCCGGGATACTTCCTTGCTTGCACGTGTTCAACATGAACCTAAACGCACATCCACACGCCCCGCGAGTTCTAGTCTCTTACCTACCTAGCAAAGCCAAACCCTACTGTACTCGGCTACAGTAGGTTACCAGGGACCACCCCTTCTACACCCATCGGAAAAGAGCCTGAGCGAACTTGCATCAGAAGATCTTTCCCCGCCGCACGGCGCGATGGAAGCTGCATGAGATCGGCCAATAGGACTCGTACGTTACGGGGCCGATGGCAGCGACGAATTCGCATCGCGGGACGGCCGGATTTGCGCCGCCTAAATACGCCTGAGGAGTATGATAAAATCTCAAATGGTCGGTTGTGATAGATTCTACCAATGTTAACGAACGCCAAGTTTATCTCCCAGTTTATTTTGTGTGGTTGGCTGGCTATGCGGTAGGTATTATTCCGACGTTCTACAAAACCCGAGGGGCCGGATCAGACTGGCGGCATGGCGCATACAAGTGCGCCCCATAGCATCGCAGAATCTCGCAAAACCGTCTCGAACGTGCTTGCCTGCCACTGATGCTAACAAACAAACATGCGACTTTCTAGCACCCTGTGCGATCTCCGCATTGTACTTCCCAAGGAGGCAATCGAACCGAGACTTGGGTAGAATACTGTGTGGAAATAAACGCGTTTCATGTCGCACGGCGTGGCCACCATCCGCTACTTCAGGTGGGAGTTGGATGTCATGTTAGGTTCGATTCCTAATAGCGCTAGTTTGGTACTCCCTGTCGGTCGCAACCATCTACTTCCAATTTCATCCGCTGGCAACATGACGCGCCTAGCTCCAATCACCTGTATGTAGCATCTTGCGGCAGGCCAGCAACCCTAGCATATGGACATACATACATACCTGTACTTTTAGATAGGTAGGAGAGCGTGGGAGCTTGAGAATTCTTATTAATCCTCACAATAAGCTTGAACGCCAAGTCGTGAGCGAAATAATTGACGCATTCTTGATTAGGGGTCCTAAGAAAATGTGACAACTATTTTTCGTCACGGCCTGATGCGGAGGGATAATGTCTGTTGGTCATTCCCTGACGACTGGAGACCGCCCTGGTAATCCTGCATGTGATGCTCACAGGATTCGCAGCGTTCAAATCATAGCGCACCCGCGCGAACGGGTCTTCCCTGTCCCGGCCTTCTCAACTCCCTATCAAATTTGTTGCCGGGGCGAGAGCGCATGGAGGGGTGCAAGGGCCGCAAGGCGTGTTATTAGAGGGTCCCTCGGGTCCCGGAGCTGTCACGCAAGTTCGCAATGAAGACAAACCTGCAATCCTTGAAGGGCTCGGTGATAACAGACCCCACTCTCCGATGAACTCCGGGCATTATACATAACAATGACCATAGTATTTCCACCCAACCCAGCAGACTAGTAAAGGAGGAAAATTGACTATGTACGTTTTTCTTCGCCAAGCGGCACCAGATCCCGTCGCGCCCAGCCCGATCCAGTATCGCTCCCCACGAGGGTGATGGATTCGAGCTGACTCGTGAGTACAAAAGTACAGGCGCCAAGATAGATTTGGACATAGTCGCGAAGTGAGGCCATCCACAGCGCTTCAGACAGATCGATGCATTGCCTGTGCAAAGGCTTGGCCGCGAGACTGACTCCTTGGAAATGACATAGAAGTGGGCTGTAAGTATCGCAGCAGCAGCCAATCGCAATTCAAAAAGCCGAATCATCAACCGAACGATCGACAGCATCGGAAAACCGCCCCAGACTTCTCGGCTTGCGGGACCGTGCATCGACAGTCACCCTGACTCCCGCAAGTCGGGGATTGAGAGGTATCCGAGTCCGCAACTAACAGTGTGCACTAATATAAATTATATTTACACCAGGGTTTAAGCTTCATCAAGCGACAGCTCACGCGGCTTCGAGCCGCGAGTCCTAAGCGAAAGCCACCCCTTTATGCCCGGTATTGGAGGTATCTGCAAAGGTTGTATCAACAAGAAAAGCGTCTGGAGTAAGGCGCAGCAACCCATGAAAGGAAGCCACTGTGCCTAGACGGCGCAGTTATTAGGCCTATGTTTGTTCGTGGCAGATGATGTGGAGATACTATCCTCAGTTAACTGAGACTTACCACCAGAAGAATCAGATCAAGCGAGCACCCTGTTCCCATACGTCTGGTTTGGGAATAGCTTTTAACGATAGATCACATTGTTTCATATCTTAGCCATGGGGCCCTATGGAATAATCGCAGGCAAGCGTGGTAAAGCCCCTATATCTCGACCTTCGATCGCCATGTACGACCAGGTACCTCTCCAATTATGTGCGCTTCCCGAGACCCTGGGTCCTTTGTTTGTCATCAACAATTTGCACTGCGCCTAGATGCTATGGGGGTGCTCTTTTTCAAGGTTCCATGGCCGAGTTTGCACATGCGCGCACCAACTCGCCCGCGCTAGTCACCTCTTCCGCGCCAGCCACGCCTGGGCCATGTACGCGTTCCTCTTGAGCTCACGCTCGTCGAAGCCGTACGCGGCGTACTGGCTGCGGACCTTGGAGAGCCCGTTCCCTGCGTCGGGCGCGGTCAGCGCGCCGCAGATGTCGGCGAGGTCCTCGAACTCGAACCCGATGGACTCGGACACGGCGACGATCTCGTCGAGGGAGAGCTGCACGAACGGCCCGGTCCCGTACAGCAGGGGCCCGAAGTTGATCCAGTAGCCCCCGGTCCTCAGCAGCTGGTGGATGGTCTCCAGGTAGCTCATCAGGTTCCGCGCTGTGTCGATGAAGAAGTGCGTCACGACGACGTCGTATTGCCCTTTCGCTTCCCAGAACACCTGCGTGAAGTCGCCCTCTACCATGAGAACCTTGGATGCGTCGAATATTTTATTCGGTACGGTAACTGCGCGCATCAGGTTGGATGTTGTGGCATGATGAGATAGCCCGTCTATAAATGGATGAAACACAATGCTGCCCGGCACTGGGTTGGCTTCCAGATAGCGGTAGACAGCGAGCATATATGTTGACCATTCATTCTGAGTTACTTCGAATTCTGTACGTCCTTTAGTTGGAACTCGCTCGGGCAGGACCTTCTGTGCACTTTACGGACCTCCAAGATTGGCTACCTCATATCCAAGAGCACCCAGTCCAGCTCCGGGAAGGAGAACCTTTTGTATGGAGAGGTTCGATTTTTCGGTTGACTGGTTAAGGGAAAGGGTCCTCAGGGTCTCCAAGATACAGGGGAAAGCTGCGTCTCGTTCGTGTGCCCCTTCGCTGGCCCAGTCGCGCACGTAATGCTTCAGCGACTGGAGCACGCTGGTTCGATCGGGAGACCGCCCAGCCTCCTCCTCTCCTCGGATGAAGTCCTTTAGCTCAGTTTCCTCGACGCCATAGAACTGCATCGCGTGCTCGACTATGGCATCACACACGATGGCATTTCGGTCTATGAGGTGCTCGATATTGTTTAGCTTTTGCCGGTAGCCGACCGCTAACTCCAGGGTCTGTTTCTCTGTATTAACCATCAAAGTAACAATTCAACCAAGCGGAAATGATAGACACTCACGGCTTTCTGTTGCTTGGTCACCTTCTTATACATGTCACGCCAGCGGTTCACCTCGGCGTAGCTGAAGTCGCGGTACTTGCTGAACCCCCATAGGGTCTTCAGGAGGCGCCACCGGGGATGATGTAGGTTCCAATTGCCGCTTTTCTTGTCCAGCCTTCCGAGCAAGCGCTCCTTCTCCTCGCGGTGGCGCAAGGTCGACGGCTCCGTCCGGACGATCCCTAGGATATCCGCCTCAATATTAAGGCCCCCGCCTGCCAGATTATACTCGCCTCCTACTATGCGTTAGTCAACAATCAATGCAATTGCAGTTTCAGCACTTAGCTACCTTGACCATCGCGATGCAATTGCGGCTGAGTACCGTCTCCGGCTTGGTCCGAAGCCGCGACTAATAGGGGGTGCACCAGCAGCCCGATCCAGGGGAGGCAAATACGCATTTTTGGTAAACCGTACCAATTTGGGAGTTATAACCTGTATGGGTATTTCCCAATACCGGAACAGGCAAAGAAACGTAGATGCTTGGTATTTCTCTTCTCAGATGCATCGTGGATACATGGCATGGAGGTGCACATGTTGGTTCCTACAGGCGCGAGTACCTTGATGGGCAGCTAGCCAACCAATTGCGCGAAAATTCCAAGTCCACACACATAGGTCTCTGAGGATGAAATTTTGGGACCACATCCAACCAACTTCAGAGTTTGCTCGGTCTACGTTATTGACAGCTTGAATATTATTTTGTGAAAGCATAGACTTGAGGTTAGTCGAGGTCTAGCATCGCGGCAACAAAAGCTTATGTCTATTTACACTTGGCTGTTGGAGACAGTTCCAACAGCCACTTCAATTCATTCGACACCATGGACATGCACGGAATCATTCGTCTCCGCCTCTTCAATCTCGATATAATAGACAAAGGGCATTTTTCCGAGAGCGAGCAAGGCGCTGGACATGCACCTAGACATCACCAGGTGTAACCCAGACATCACATGGGCTTCAAGAGGCCTCCTTCGAAACCAAACTCGGTACTCTCGAGTACAGGTACGTGCGGCCGCGAGCGAGATACAACGAGGGGGGCCATTTATCACCCGTTCTATGGGACACCGTCTAATTGACCAGGGAGGTGAAGGTTGCTGGCTCTCCGACAGCTTACTATGCCTTTTTATTTGCTACGCAGGGACTGTAGCATTGTCTCCAAGGCAGTGAGGGAGTGTAACCCCGATATGCGGCTGTCGTGGTAACTGCCACCCCACGCATACCCTCGCGTCCGACGCGTACGACTAATCAAGCCGGTCTGTCAAGATTTCACGTTTCAAGTTGTTTCTGGATGTGTCACATGTGCTGCTCACCAGGTAGGCTTTTGCCCTTTGTATCCGGAATAGTTTTCCCTATTACATCATTGTGAGGGCTCTAGGTTGGCCAGCTCCCATTCCGTAGGACCTGCTGGCACCCGGGATTGCGTTGTCGCATTTGCTCCCGGGGTGGGGGATTCACCAACAAACTGCATGTGCAGAACATTCTCCGCTCCTTACAGCATGGGTTGCTCGAGAAGTATGAAGGCCCCTGATCTATCGAGTAGCCTTCTTGAGGAATCTGAATCTTTCCCGCTACTAGATCGATTAGTCGTTACGTGTTTCTTCAGTGTAATATCGAAGCTTGTGGCGGTATTGAGAAGACGTCTCCCCTATACAGTAGTATGTTACCATATATGAGTCAGACCGCGAGAGAAACTGGAGGGTCATATCTGGCGTGAGGTCTTATATCAAAACATTGGTGGTTCAATCGGGAATGCCGAAGGGTGAATGAGACTCAGCTCCATCAATCGCTTGACCCCTAGCGAGAGTATGGCAAGTCGATAAGCCTGGGGTCGCGACTATCGTTTTCTTCATAAACCACAATCGCTTCCTATCTCGGTGAAGGCAATCTTTGCAACGTAATAGCAAGGCTCGGTTTAATTTACACTCGTTGAACGTACAGTGGCATAAGGCCTTGGTTTTACAGTCGGCATTGGCTGGCACAGATCCGCCGTCGAAGGCAAACATAAGAGTTAACATATAATCCAGGGCCGCATAGGGAATCCGAACGAACGCCTTGACTCCTGGCCCAAGTAAAGGAAGCAAGCCTCGTGGCTTACACTAGGGACGCCTGACGCGGGATTTAACCGCTCAAGAATCGTCTTTGCGCATTCCGAGCAAGCTCGCTGCTGTATGCGTCCAGCTTGACGGCGACAAGCACGCATTCGATGGCACCTTTGCCGCCTCTTGAGCGTTGTATCTTGAGTCTCCACTGCCCGGTGCGGACTATCCATTCATCGGCGGGGCCTATCGGGTCCGTTCTCCTCCGCTTTCTCGGTGGACCGGGAGATATGCCGCTCGTGTTCGACATTGGCGACTCCAGTTCTCCAGCATCTCCTACCACCGAGGAGTTAGGCATCGCAGTGGCCGTCCCGTCGCTATCCGCGCAATAACTGTACGTTTTACCATCAAGTATAGTATGGGTTTCAGCGTCTATCATGATTCGAACTAGATTCTCGCTCAAAGGGGTATTTCCCGGGGATGCGGGTTGACTACCCGCGCCCCCAGCACTCATGAGAAGCCCTAGGGGTTGTGTTGTTGGCGGCAGTTTGAGCTTTGTGGCAATAACCTCAAAGAGCCTCGCGATTCGCTGCTTGGTCTGCCCGAAAAACTCGGCGCGCATGGCGTTCAGGTGCACCTTCGTGCTCTCTCCTCCAATTTCAAGGACGAGCTCAAACGGATTACTATCCTCATATGGTCTCATATAGTTGACCCAGGCTGAAAAAGGCTCCCGAGGGTTTGTACCCGTTGAAGGGTCATTGACAATGGATATGCCGGATTTCAGAATGTCCTCAAGTCTCAAGACGATTTCACTCCGCCCCCGCGCCTGGTTGTAGTTGATACTGTGCGGGATAAGCTTCTGTTCAAGGCCCTTGAAGTTGAAGTAGCGGCAGTCGCGCAGGAGCGCTGCCCGGTGCTCCTCATCCCTGATATGGATAGGATAGCCACGCAAGAGATGTAATATCTCATAAAAGACATCAGCGGAGCGGTTAGGGGCGGAAGGGGGCATGATAGACGGCGGGCGAATCAGGTGCTCGCGGTCGAGACCCGGGAAGAGATCTTTGGGAGATGAGAAGAAGACGGCAAAGCCTAAAGAGAAGAAGTTAGGTGTATTACCAGGGGCGCTGAAGACGTCACGTGGAATCTGAAACTCTCGCTGCCCGATAGACATGAAGATAGGTTCTTCGTAGAGCTGAGACATGAGCTTGGGTAGCGTATAGAATTGGGCGTCAGCGAATAGGCGAACAAAGTGCTCGGCATTGCGCGGCGAAACGCGATAGCCCTGCAGGTGGAGAGATATGTCTTTGAAGGTGACAGGATCTCTATCAATGTACAGAGTCCGAATGGCGGTTGATAAGTCCTCGCCATTCTCCTCGGCCACCTTAATTTGACAAAGAAAATACTGCGAGAAGTAAGACGGAGCTAAATATATGTCAGCAAGAGACCTTGTGGGGAATTTCAAGGATGATGGGTTTGAAAGCGCTGTTGCAAGCACCGCCATGGATGGAATTCAGCAGCATACACGACACCGTGACAAGGAGGAGGATGATAATTTGGATACAGACCGTCGGATGAGATGGAAGCCCCGGATAGTTTGAAGAGCTCGGAGCCGATCTGGATAGGAAATACGCGCTCGTGTGGTAAGATCCTGGGAATTTTGGAGATGAGTTGAGGAGCCGAAGGCGAAAGAAAGACGCCCCTCTGGGCGTCACTCGAAGTTGGAGTGCTCATTGCTGACGATGCGACGGCGCCGGGCAAGAAGGAGATACATCTCCACCAGATCAGATGACTAGAGCGCGCGACACGTATAGTACCGCATCAACAACGCAGAGATTTTCAGCGGCCAGTTCAATCTGGTGCGGCTGAAAGAAGATCGATGACTTAGTAAGTGAAGAGAGAATTCAATGGGAAGTCCTGCGTAGCCCGCACCTGAATCGCCTGGGAGAAACCCAATCAATCATTTACTTAATGAGGTTAGCTGCGGCTGGCCAAGCAACTGCTCTAGTAGCACTAACCATAAATAGTGTGGTGGCTACGCAAAGGCAGGGGGCGAATCCTGATAGGCCTTCAGTCGCTCTACTATGGGCCCTGTGTTTCTCCTATTCATAATTCAGGAGTTAGAGTATGTTGTGAAGAGGGGAATAAAGCTTGTATAATAAGCACTTCCACGGGCAACATATATTGTCTAATTTCATGTACAATGTGTCATCATATGGCATAGCGGCAACCAGACTCATAGGTACTGAATGAATGGATTTACCTTTGAAATATAGGAGGATCGCTGAGCTATAATTTATCTACCACCGTCTCCTCGTGGAGCTAATGCAGTCTCTGGTTCGTCTAGTTCAACGCGGGGCTTTAAAGATACCTAAGCGGTTTCTATCAGGATATGCCAAAGAATCCGTGAGAAGTACTCTGATTGCAGTACACTCGCTTGCAATGCCCCAAGCTTGCTTGACATACAGTCGCCAACTTGCCATGCTCAAGCTTTCTGCTCGCTGGTATATTATCCTTCAACCTGACAGTGATATGGATCATGGGCGTGCATCCATGGAAGGTTCTGGAACGCGGTGATTAGTCTCTATAAAGAGGCTTCAGGTCCCGGGTTCTTAGGAAAGCTTTTCGTCCAGCTTCTATTTACTCATTTACGCCTAGAGACCTTCACTCCTTTGAATAGTGGTCACAGGGAATCATCCATAAAGTGGCCGTGTAGGTACACGGCGTTGGATAGCCACTCCAAGCTAATGCTGAGTGTCATGGTGTTGGACTCCAAAAGGTGGGCGCTCAAACCGTTGTTTGTTCGAGCTTATTTAGCCATATATGGTTGCATTCCGACACAAGGTCTCCTGATATCCGAAAGGGAGTAGAGTTGCTATATATCCCATGATATAGGTCACCGCATCCCAGCCAGAAATTGCCTGTAAACAAAATAATTTATTTTTGGTATCAATGACAGTCACTCTCGTGGCAGTCCTTCATGCCTATCATATTACGCAGCTGTGGCGCATAACATTGACCCTGACGCAAATCTTCTCAGGAAAAGAATATCTGCCGGTGAACGGACTTGGGCCACAGTCGATATATCTAGAGGGGATATTTCTAATTCCCAGAGAAGGAATTTGGTTTAATAGGAATAATAATGTATGGTGTATCTCCCGGGATAAGCAATACTATAATCTGCATATGCTAATGTCGTCATATTCTGAGTTATCACCCTTAAAATGACCTGAAATGTCATGAAGCCGGAGGGAGGTAACAAAGAAAATGACGGACCCCCTACCAGACTGAACCGACTCCGAGAAAAGGGAGTCTGCTAATCACTGTTTCAGACTGATAAGAGTTAGGAGTATGTATAGCACCCCCAAGCCCAAACAGGCATTGCATAAAACAACCATCTCCCGCCTGTATGAGGACCAGGCAGGGGGGCACTTGAACAAACGTACCACCCACCCCCCCACCACATCCAAATCCCCTTCAACACCAGGTATCTCCAAGGCTCAGCCAACCATGCCATCAGCAGCACCGCGCATGCACCATGGCGGAGCTGGTGCAAAACATGCCCGAGCCCCACGTGCTGGCGGCTGACTTCGACGCCAACATTAAAGCCGAGGGCGGCTTCCGCGCGGCCGACGATGTCCTCGACCCCCGCGCCGCCGGGGCCGGTGGCTCATCGACGGCAGCTGTGCTAGAGCGCCGTGTTCTTCGCGCCGAGCTTGCCGGCCCGGTAGCCCGGGCGGGATGGGGGGGTTGTTCCGGTCCCCGGAGGTCTTGGTCCCCTGGGCTGCGGCCTAACGCCCGGACTGTGCAGGTCGGGAGGATCCGGACGTGAAGGTGCCGGAGGAGGCCATCCCTGAGTGGTTTCCGAAGGAGCTTCGTGAGCGGATTCTTGGGGAGGCGCCGTTAGGTGGTGTCGAGAGATGGATTGTAAATACGTTTTTATCTGAGTAATTATTTACGCGCCGATGGCATGGAATTATTCTAGGGCATTGGCAGTGTAGTGTCCTAGCACCTACTTGAGCACTTGGTGTTAACTAAACGAAACCAATGCCCAAAGGTGCCTCTTTATGAGCGGCTGTTGTGCTTTGAAGAAGTAAAAAACCCAGACAAGTTACGTCCTATGAGGTTTGTTTCCTAGAGGACTGCAAGATGCCGATCCCTTAGAGTATTAGATCACCTTGTTCGCAATGCTTCCCAAGCCCAAGTCCCTCAGCATAAACCTTGCCGACGAGCGCACAAGGACCCCTTGTGCCGCATCAGCCTCTTCGTTCTTCCAGCTCTAGCAACCAAAGCGTTTCTCTCTGCTCTTCTTGCATTCCTTCCTCACCTCATTTTACAGACAATTTTGGGCAACTTATGGATTCTTTTGATAATATATAAGGTTCTGTGACGGACTGGACTGCCGTATCTAATTAGCATTGTAGGAACTGGTCCTGTCGCGTACAGTATGGCGAGGTTCCTAGGCAATCTGGCGGTTCAGTTCGGTGAGATTCTTACCCTGTGAGGCGGCAGATTAGCTCGGCGTGTTAGACGCGAGCGTCCTGGATCCTTAAGAACGGTTACCTAAGGACTCTTCAAAGGATCCAAGAAACAAATCATCACATCCTAAGTATCCGGGTGCCTAGCAGAACGACACGGCAGCGCTGGCTGTTGACCATATACCGTCATCATCTTTAAAGTATCTATCTAACCTAATCACCATCGCAGGGGTGTCTCAAACCTACGAGAGCACGCGAATGCTAAAAGTGAATAGTCACGCAACAAGTCAAGTATGGGCATCCCAAGTGGCAATTCATCGTCCTCTGTATTGTGGCAGCCTCAGCCGCTAAGGCAACTAAATTGGGGTGCATGCTAACTGAAGCCGCGAGACCGCACTTCTCAGTAATAGCGATCTGTCGTCCCTCGTCACGAACCTCGGCTTTGGGGGGGGGGGGGGGG